>JABUQX010023582.1:45000-60000 GCA_015478945.1 Trachelipus rathkii
GGTAGTCCGCTAGCGCACCTCCGCACCTCGAGAAAACGTAGTCCGCTAGCGCTCCTCCGCACTTATTCAGACCATCAAACCTCCGCTGTCGCAAGTCTGCACGTCTCCCGCTAATAATGTGCGACTTCACAAAATATTTTAATATTAAATACTAAATAGTATATATCCTTACAAAAAATTTATTTATAATATTATATGAAAAATTGAATGAATATTTACAAAATCTCAAGATTTTCCACTTCCTCCTCAATGTCGTCTTCAAAGGACAAGAGATCCATATTACCTTTCAAAAAGATTAGCTGCTCAAAATTAAAAGCAGTTAAGGCTGACCTCTTTGCCCTCAAAATATCCCCACCAATACTAAATATTCGCTCTACAGCCGCAGAAACTTTAGGGAGAGGTGTATTATATTTTATGAACAAGTTCAACAAATTCTGCCTATGCTGAAAGGGAAAGATGTCCTTGGTGAGAGGAGTGCTGAGTTCACTTCCAGCAGTCCATTGCTAATTTAAGGTCCTCACCTAAATCATTCTGCCTCCCTTTTGAAATATTTTGACCACCCTGTCCACCCATAAGAAGGTCTATTTCGTCCAAGACTTTAGTAGAATCCATGAAAGCCTTGACTCCTGCAGAGTCGATGCTAATGATATATATGAGATATATATATATATATATATATATATATATATATATATATATATATATATATATATATATATATATTGATATATATATATATATATATATATATATATATATAAAGGTTTTCTGTGTATAACCCAAATATATATATATATATATATATATATATATATATATATATATATATATATATATATATATATATATATATATATATATATATATATATATATATATATATATATATATATATATATATATATATATATATATATATATATATATATATATATATATATATATATATATATATATATATATATATATATATTTATGTTTTACACAGAATTGATTTAGATATTGCCTAGTTATTATAGTAATAATATAATTAATTAAAGTTATAGATGAGGGTAATAGTCATTCAGTCTATAAAATCAATTTAAATGTTATTTATTATATATGGTACCTTTAAGGAGGTTGAGATTATTTTTGGAAGTTTAATTATTAAAAAACAATAAGTCTTAGACTAAAAGTTTAATTAGTTATAAACTTAAAATAAAAATTATATTTCTTTATTATAACCAATAAGAATTCTTAATAAGTAAACTATATTTTCATTTTTTAAAAAGGTGCGGAACCAAAGAGCGGAAACTTTTTTTGATCTGCACGTGCAAGTCCACTAATTTCCTGACGACTCCGCACCTCCGCTAGTCCGCACCTATTCTAGTAGTCCGCTCGGAGCGGACTAGCGGACTAAAGAGCGGAAGTGCCCACCTCTGGGACACACCCATAGAATTCGATTTCCAATCTATTGTGGCTGCTCCTTTGTGTGCTATGGTGGGTCCTGTACATCCACTCAAAAAAATATAATCATAATAATAATTGAATGGAAATGTGAATAAAAATGGAGGAATTTGATATTACTTTCATTTTAATCTATTTTCTAATTAAAAATGCAAAGTATTTAAAGAATTTGGGTTACAATAATAAAAATTAACGTAGTGTATTTAATAAAAGGGAAATCCTTCCTCTTCTTCTATAAAATTTATTCTAAAGAATTCCAATTTTGAATGAGTGTTAATAATAGGTTTGAGCCACACTATTCCTTGAAAAGAAAACTCGAAGAATTTGAAAATCAAAATATTATTTCTTTGAAATTTTATGTTTTTCTCATTTATTTATTGAGTTATCTTAAAAATAAATTGAAATAAATTGTTAATTATTAAATTGCAAATGGCAGCTGCTCTTAACACATTCTCCTTTAATAACTTTTTGTTGCATAAACCTGAGTCTTTTTATCCAAAGATTTTTTTTTACACCAATGGTTTGCTTTAAATATTTTAAAATTTTAATTAATTATAATGATAAATAATAATAATAATTCTTTGGTAACAGTGTAGTTAAATTTTAAAATAGTTTCCCTCCGGATATAATATCTAGTAGTTCACTTAAAAATTATTTTGATGAAATAACTTTAAAATACATTGGAAGATTGCAATCGACTGACTAGTACTCAAAACATGTGAACGTAAAGGACACTGGGTTTTAATCATCAAAAACAGCAATATTCAATTTAGTTTAAAAGTTTTAGTTCTGAGATATTCTCTATTTTCTTAATTTCAAAAAATTTGATGATAATCATCCATACATTCATTTGTATTCATCTCTCAATAAAATGATTGTTTTTAAGTATTAGTCCAATTGAGACTCACGCTCCTAAATCGACTCCATCTCCTTCCTGTTGGGTTAGATTCTTTTGGACAGTGTTGATTGATCATTAAATGAGATGGTCTTATGTCAATGGAGTTTTTTTTAGCTTTTTTTTCAGTTTGATTTTTTGGTTGTATTACATCCCTTGTAAGCTTACTGAAATCCTTTGATTTTATTTCAGATTTTTCCTCACAACGAAACAAACTTTGTTTTACCTGAAAGTGTTAAAAATGAAAACTTAGATCAAAAGTCATCTATAAAGTCAGAATTGAGAGAATTAGATATGGAATTCTTTGATGAAGAGGAAATCGACATTGAAATTGTAAAATCTGAAAATCCAACCATGGTTGGGGAGATGCCACGTGCTCAACTTGGGAAGGTGTGTTAAATCATTTGTTTTTTTTTTAATTATTTTATTGAGGTTAGAAACAGATAATATTAAGGGAATGGGAAGCATTTCTTTATTATTATTATTATTATTATTATTATTATTATTATTATTATTATTATTATTATTATTATTATTATTATTGATGAATTTCTTTCATAGGAATTTACAAGGTTGAAAAATGTTTCTTTATTGTTGAATAAAGTAAACGAAAAAGGTTTAAAGGCAAATTTTGAATCTGAATGTGAGAAATTCTTCGGAGAACTTGTTGCTTCAAAGTTTCCTTTGGTGCTTCTCAACAAGTTGACTGATGAGGAAGTTAAGGTATTTTATACCAGTTTAAGTATTATTATTATTATTATTATTATTATTATTATTATTATTATTATTATTATTATTATTATTATTATTATTATTATTATTTTTATTATAAAAGTTTTTGATTTTATTTCCAAGTTTCTAAATAGTTATTTCTGTACATAATTTAATTTTCTTAAAATAATCTTTGAAAACAATTTACATGAGAAGAAGAAGATATATTTATTAAGATTTCCCGACGCGTTTCGTCTCTAAACTTGAGACATCTTCAGAGGATTAATTCTTGTGAGCGAATGAGTCTTTAAATTAATATATAATAATTAAATCAAATGATATTTAGTCTAACAGATAATACATTAAATTTTATGTTAATGTCTGGTCTGCGTGTTTTGATGTAGAAGGCCTCCGCAATTTTAAGTTTCTGGACTTCACATGATCCGTATAATATTGTAAAGTGTTTAGAAATATTACTAATAGTTGATTGACCATGTGCCGTTTTGAAATGTTCAAAGATTTTGCTGGGACTGTAGCGATGTTGATATGCCCTGTCCGACAATCGATTCGTCGTGTAACCAATATATGTCGACGTACAGTCTGACTCAGGGCAGTTAAATTGGTACACAACGTGATGGTTGTCGGTCAAAGCATCTCTTGTGCTAAAGGAAGATGACAGTTGTTTGGATTTATGGTATAGTCTGACTTTAATTTTTGAGGTGTCTTTAGTTTTGAGGTGAGAGTTCAAAATATTACGAAGGCACTTCTCTTCTTTATTGAAGTCTATAGCATTAGAAGTTTTGAAGAAGAAATTTATCGAATTTTCTTGATTATTTTTACTTTCTTTATTAAATAATTTTGTAATGGTTTTATTAATTAAATTTTCAACTGAATATTGTGGATGATCACAGTTAATTAAATTTTACTTAATGCGTCAAATTTCTTCATCAAAAGTTTTCCAAGTTGAACATAGGTTGTATGCTCTGTAAACTAAAGTTTTTACGATAGATTCTTTGTAAATAGTCGGTGAATAGGATCCATAGTTCATATACAGACCATTATCGGTGGGTTGTACATCAAACACCGTTTAAATTTAAAGAAAACATATATCTACAAACTGATGGAGTGTCGATGGGCTCACCACTTGGACCTACATTTGCAGACTTCTATATGTCCAATCTGGAAAACAAAATCCTTCGTGAAACAAACAACTTTAACCCCGTATTTTACATAAGATATGTCGACGACACCCTCACTATTTTTAGGAACATAGATCATATACATCAGTTCATCAATAGAATTCAAGAGTTGTCATGTTTAAAATTTACATACGAAACTTAGGTTAATAATGCTATCTGTTTTTTAGACATCAAAATCAATGTTAATTCTGACGGCTCATTATCTACAGGCATACATGTCAAACCCACTGATAATGGTCTGTATGTGAACTATGGATCCTATTCACCGACTATTTACAAAGAATCTATCGTAAAATTTTTAGTTTACAGAGCATACAACCTATGTTCAACTTGGAAAACTTTTGATGAAGAAATTTGCCGCATTAAATAAAATTTAATTAACTGTGATCATCCACAATATTCAGTTGAAAATTTAATTAATAAAACCATTACAAAATTATTTAATAAAGAAAGTAAAAATAATCAAGAAAATTCGATAAATTTCTTCTTCAAAACTTCCAATGCTATATAGACTTCAATAAAGAAGAGAAGTGACTTCGTAATATTTTGAACTCTCACCTAAAGACACCTCAAAAATTAAAGTCGGACTATACCATAAGTCTAAACAACTGCCTTTAGCACAAGAAATTTTTTTACAGACAACCATCACGTTGTGTACCAATTTAACTGCCCTGAGTTAGACTGTACGTCGACATATATTGGTTACATGAAGAATAGATTGTCGGACAGGGCATATCAACATCGCTACAGTCCCAGCAAAATCTTTGAACATTTCAAAACGGCACATGGTCAATCAACTATTAGCAATATTTCTAAACACTTTACAATATTATACGGATCATGTGAAGTCCAGAAACTTAAAATTGCGGAGGCCTTTCTAATCAAAACACCGCAACCAGACATTAACATAAAATTTAACGTATTATCTGTTAGACTAAATATCATTTGATTTAATTATTATATATTAATTTAAAGACTCATTCGCTCACAAGAATTAATCCTCTGAAGATGTCTCAAGTTTAGAGACGAAACGCGTCGGGAAATCTTAATAAATATATCTTCTTCTTCTCATGTAAATTGTTTTCAAAGATTATTTTAAGAAAATTAAATTATGTACAGAAATAACTATTTAGAAACTTGGAAATAAAATCAAAAACTTTTATAAAATCAAAGGCTGATATTGAATTCCTATATTATTATTATTATTATTATTATTATTATTATTCCATTACTTCCCCATAACTGGTGATAGGGTGCTCAAACGTGAATCGGGAATCCGAGTCATGCATGAGCATTTCTAGGGACAAATAAGTGGTAGGGGGAACTCAACCCAGCTACCACTATCTTTTTAGCTGCTTCTTATGACACGCAAAACGTACGTTGGAAATTTTTCATCCCCATTATTATTTCTCGCCTTTCTCACCATCCATCCATCCTGTTAGGTAGAACCTGTCATGTGTTGCTCCTCCAGAAACCCCTCCATGCGTCCCGATCCTCAAACAGTGAAGCTCCTTCCACATTCTGCATCGTTTCTCCCCTCGACGCAATTCCGCCTCCACAGCACCTTCCTATCTTTCTCCGTCTTCCCATACATAGGTCTCCAGTTAAGCAATCTTCCCGGGTATCTCCTCCAGTCCTCCATTCTTCGCATATGTCCAAACCATCTCAGCTGGTTTCACTCAATACATTTCATTATTGGGCGTACTCCCTCTTCTCTTATTGCTTCACTTCTAACTCTGTCCCTCAGCGTTACTCCTCTTATCAATCACAATATTTGCATTTCTGCAGCTTCTATTTCACTCTTCTGTGTCTTGTTCAGTACCCAACATTCCGATCTGTATAGTAGTATTGGTTGTAGGATGGTTATTTATATTATCACCTTACTTCTACCAGTACTCTACATCATTAACGGGTACAACATTCTCATATTCCTGAGTATTTCATTCTTCTGTCCCCTGAGGCATAGCACGTTTCATCGGTCTGAGTTGTTTCATGCCGCTGACTTGCTTGGCATTTGGCAGCAACCTTTTCTTTATCCTGGCTGGCTTGGGACCGACGTATTTTAGTATTATCAGTCATCACTTTCCTCCCATTCCAAGATTAGGTGGAGGTGTGTAGCATACACCGGAACAGAAAAGTAGAAGAAAAATATGACGCCATTTAACTTTATTTTAGTATATATATATATATATATATATATATATATATATATATATATATATATTTATACAAATATATATATATATATATATATATATATATATATATATATATATATATATATATATATATATATATATATATATATATATATATATATATATATATATATTTTATTTATTTTTTTTTTTTTGAAAATGATTTGAAACTACATTGATGAATTTGCTTATTATATAGATGAAATATACTTATCATTAATCAGGTGATAACTAGGAATAATTATTAATTTAGAAAAAAAAATTAGCCTAAAAAATAAAAAAAAATAAAAAAATCAATGATTTTTTTTAATATTTTGATTTTTGATTTCTTTGATTATTCTAAGAACAAATTGCATAATAATCCTAATTATTACCTAATTAATAATAAGTTTAGTAAGTATAATTATTATATTGTTTAAATAAGTTATTTAAATTATATATATCTGTAAAATATGAGTAATCTAATTTTATTTATTTCTTCATTGAAAATGATTTGAAACTACATTGATGAATTTGTTTATTATATAGATGAAATATACTTACGGTATCCTTAATCAGGTGATAACTAGTAATAATTATTAATTTAGAAAAAAAAATTTGCCTAAAAAAAATCAAAAAAATTGTGATTTTTTCATAAAAAAATCATTTGATTTAATCAACTGATTAAATCAATTTGATTTAATCAGTGCCAACCCTGAAAAGGAGGGATTTGAAAGTAAACGTAGATAAGAATAAGGTTATGGTTGTGAGTGAGGACAGTCCTCTGTGTGAACTTATGTAACTTAGGTTAGATGGTGAGCAGCTGGAACAAGTGTCTGAGTTTAAATATTTAGGGTATGTGTTGGATGAGAAGGGAACGGATGATGCAGAGTGTAGTAGGAAAGTTGTGAATGGCAGGAAGGTTGCTGGTGCAATTAAATCGTTGGTGAATGTAAAGGGACTAAGTCTTGAGTGCGCTTGGGTATTACATGAGGGTATGTTGTTACCTGTGTTATTGTATAGTAGTGAGACTATGGTCTGGAATAAGAAGTATAGATCTAAAGTTCAGTGTGTTCAGATGGACAATCTTAGGGGCATGGTAGGTGTGAGAAGAATTGATAAAATGAAGAATGAACGTATTAGAGAGTTGTGTGGTGGTAAGAAAGGGGTAAATGAGAAAATAAATGAAAGTATGTTGAGATGGTTTGGTCATGTGGAAAGGATAAATGATAGTCTGTTGGTTAAGCGGATATATAGTGGCGAGTGTGTTGGGAACCGACCGGCTGGGAGGCCGAAGAAAAAGTGGATTGAGTCAGTAAACGAATGTCTGAAGGAGAGAAATGTGAGTTTGACAGAGGCGAGAATAAAGGTGCATAATAGGAGTGAATGTACTAAAAGCAAATGATGAAGTCTCAAAAGAAAGATGCTTGGAATTATATAAGGAGGAAAAAAAGAAATACTAAAAGGTGCATACGTAGGAGAAAACAAGAGGTAAATGAACAGTTTGGAAGGAGGATGAATGGGGACTTACAAAGGAATAGGAAGCTCTTCTGGAAGGAAGCGCGAAAGGTTAAGAATGAGAATAAGGGGAATCTGCTCAGAATAATGAATAGGGATGGTGCTTTTGTAACTGATGAAATGGATGTGAGGGGAGTGTGGAAAGAACACTTCGAAAATCTGCACAATATTAACAGTAATGAAGAGGTGATAGTGAATATGTGTGGGTTTGATGGTGCAAGAAGGAATAGGTATTTTGGGGATGAGGTTATTAGTAAAGAGGAGGTAATGGGTAGAGTGAGAAAGTTGAAGAATGGTAAATCTGCAGATATAGATGAAATTACTGGTGAAATGATCAAGAACGGAGGCGAGATGGTGATTGATTGGATTTGGAAGTTGTGTAATAAAGCGTTTATGGAGGGTATAGTTCCAAGGGATTGGAGGAGAGCGGTAATAGTACCCTTATATAAGGGTAAGGGAGAAAAGGGGAATAAGTTTATTGAGTGTTGTAGGGAAGGTATATGCTGGTATTTTGGTCGAAAGAGTGCGTCGAGTGACTGAAGGACTGATTGGTGAAGAACAAGGTGCGTTTAGGAGTGGTAGAGGATGTGTGGATCAAATCTTTACATTGAAACAAATGATTGAGAAAATGAGGGGGAAGAAGAATAAATTGTATTTAGGTTTTATGGATTTGCAACAGGCGTATGATAGAGTTAATAGGGAAGCTTTATGGCAGGTGTTAGTGATATATGGTGTTGGTGGTAGGCTTCTGAATAGAATCAAAAGTATGTATGACGATAGTGAAGCGTGTGTAAGAATAAATGGTGTCAATGGTGATTGGTTTAGGATTAATAGCGGAGTGAGACAGGGTTGTGTTATGTCTCCTTGGTTATTCAATTTATATATGGATGGGGTTATGAAAGAATTCGAGGTGGGGATGGCAGGAAATGGTGTTAGGAGAATGGAGATGAGTGGAGGGTGCCCTACCTATTATATGCGGATGATTTGGTTCTGTTTGGCGAATCTGAAGAGAGTTTGAGAGGATTGGTAGAGAGATTTGGCAGGGTGTGTAAAAGGAGGGGTTTGAAAGTAAACGTAGATAAGAGTAAGGTTATGGTTGTGAGTGAGGACACTCCTCAGTGTAAAGTTATGTTAGATGGTGAGCAGCTGCAGGGTTCACACTTTCTGGAAAGTCAGGGAAAAAAAATTGGTCAGGGAAAGTCAGGGAAACGTTTTAAGATATGCTGAAAGTCAGGGAAATTCCAAAAAAGTCAGGGAAATTTTAAAATTTCAAAACATATGAAGAATGATCCATGGACCAAGTTGCATATTTTTGATATATTTTTTTTCCTTACTGTATAATTGTGGAATAAGAGATGTATTTGATAAGTGAATGAAAAGGATGGGCGAGGAATTACATTCCATAACTCTACTTCTATCCTGTTTCTTTCTATTTTTAGTTCACTATTACCTACTATTCTTCCTATTCTGTTTGTAGGGGTTGTTCCAAGTTGATCCTTTCGATTGAAGGTGATTGGTATATGGATGTGTTTTAGACTGTATGACTTAATCTGTTTATATCTTTTTCTTTTGGATTTATACTTTTTGGGGTTTGACGAAGTGATTTTGGATTTTTGTGCAGTTGAAGGTATTTATTATTTATTTATAAAATGACTTCAAACAAAAAACTAACTTTAACGACCAGTGGTTGGACGTCAAACTGAACCCACAGTTTATCAGGTGGTTGGGTAAAGGACCTGATAGTTCCAAGGCATACTGTAAAGTATGTAAAAAGAACTTTGATCTATCTAACATGGGACGCCAAGCCGAAGTTTCATATTCAAGAGGGGAAACTCATTTGAATTTAATCAAAACTCAGCAGGACCAACCATCATTGAAAAACTTTTTCGTTACGTGTTCTAATAATACAAATATTAGTGAAAATGTGTGCACTGAAAATTATGCCATTCCATCAACTTCTAATCATACTCAACCGATTGTAAATGACCCTGAGTGTTCTATTAATAACCAACCAAAACCAGTTTATCAATCAGTTTCATCTTTTTGCATTAAAGATGATGTTACAAGATCTGAAATACTATGGGCATTAAAGGTGGTGGATGATAAAATGTCTTTAAATTCGTGTGCAGATATAGGGGAAACATTTAAATTAATGTTTCCAGATAGTGCGGTAGCTTCAAATTTTAAAATGGGGCCGATGAAATGTAAATATGTGATTAACCATGGACTTGCTCCCTATTTTTCTAGAAAGCAAAAGCACAATACACTACTTTGCAGTGAAAGCTCATTCTACCCTTGAATTAAAATTCAAAATATTTTTGGATGGTGATTGTCTTTCTAAGAGACTTGATTAGTTTTTTTTCTTCTATAGTACCTGGGAATCAATGTTATGTGGAATTGTGGCAAATTATTAAATTAGAACTGATATTTTCGCATGGAAATGCGACAGTGGAAGGAGGGTTTTCTATAAATTAAGCAATTTTAGTGGAGAATCTGAAAGAACATAGTCTGATTTCTCAAAGAACAGTTCACAATGCTATAAGATCTCATGAAAGTATTCATAAAGTTCCTATCACTCAAAAAATGTTGACAAATGTAAGAGCTGCCCATATGGGATATGAAGAACATCTCAGAGTCAAAACAGAACCAAAGAGAATAAAAAGGTTGAAAAAAGAAAATTATCCATACAGATCTATAAACTTGAAGAGCAGAGAAAGATGTTAAAACTGAAAGCTTTGACAGAAGAAAACGCTATAAAATCAAAAATTCAGATGCTTGAGAAGAAAAAGTTAACCTAAATCTCCCCATTTAGAACTTTTGTGATCACAGTGGACGTTATTCACCTAGGCTGTTAATGTAAGCTTTTAATTTATTTTCTTTTTGTATAAATAAAACTGTTTACTTTTGGAAAAAATTAAAAAGGAGTGCGTTGGACGGCTATGGGGAAGGGATAGGCAGATTACTAAAAAATATATTTTTTTAAATTCATAGATGATGATGAACAGTTTCTAAAGTAAATTTTCAATAATTTAATGTATGAACTGAGTAAATAGGCTGCAATAATGATTAATAGATATTTTATACGCCAAAAATAACGAACACGCTGGTCAGGGAAAATCAGGGAATTCAAATTCAAAATTTCAGTGTGAACCCTGAGCTGGAACAAGTGTCTGAGTTTAAATATTTAGGGTATGTGTTGGATGAGAAGGGAACGGATGATGCAGAGTGTAGTAGGAAAGTTGTGAATGGCAGGAAGGCTGCTGGTGCAATTAAATCGTTGGTGAATGTAAAGGGACTAAGTCTTGAGTGCGCTAGGGTCTTACATGAGGGTATGTTGTTACCTGTGTTTTTGTATAGTAGTGAGACTATGGTCTGGAATAAGAAGTATAGATCTAAAGTTCAATGTGTTCAGATGGACAATCTTAGGGGTGTGTTAGGTGTGAGAAGAATTGATAAAATGAGGAATGAACATATTAGAGAGTTGTGTGGTGTGAAGAAAGGGGTAAATGAGAGAATAAATGAAAGTATGTTGAGATGGTTTGGTCATGTGGAAAGGATGAATGATAGTCGGTTGGTTAAGTGGATGTATAGTGGCGAGTGTGTTGGGAACCGACCGGCTGGGAGACCGAAGAGAAAGTGGATTGAGTCGGTGAACGAATGTCTGAAGGAGAGAAATGTGAGTTTGGCAGAGGCGAGAATAAAGGTGCATGATAGGAGAGAATGGCGGGGTTTTGTATGGGGGCATGGTTGTGGCCCACCTGGGCCAAGGGATGAACCACATTGACGATTTACCATAGTGAGGGTACGTCATCGCGGTCCCATGAAGCTCTGGTGGATTTTCTGTCCGTGACGAGTTCCCACCACTAATGGTACAGAGGGGGCCGTAAGGCTGGGCTTTCTTTTCGACTTTCTTCATATTCTTCTACTATTTTGTTTCCGGTCATGCTACGCTCCTTACCCCAGTCTTGGGGAGAAGAAAGAAAGAAAGATAGAAAGAATATATATATATATATATAGAGTATATATATATATATATATATATATATAGACACAGATATATATAGTATATATATATATATATATATATATATATATATATATATATATATATATATATATATATATATATATATATATATATATATATATATATATATATATATATATATATATATATATATATATATATAGTTATAATATATATAAAGATATATATATATATATATATATCATGGTTGCACTGATTAAATCAAATTGATTTAATCAGCTGATTAAATTAATTGATATTTTTATGAAAAATTTTGATTTTTTTTATTTTTTTTATGCAAATTTTTTTTCTAAATTAATAATTATTACTAGTTAACACCTGATTAATGATAAGTATATTTCATCTATATAATAAGAATTCATTAATGTAGTTTCAAATCATTTTCAATATAGATAAATAAAATTAGATTATTCAGATATTATACAAAGAAAGGCGTACCTTGAAGATTATACTTGGGTAGAAGTTTTGTATATATATATATCTAAGTTAATTTTTATATATATATATATATAGCATAGTATATATATATATATATATATATATATATATATATATATATATATATATATATATATATATATATATATATATATATATATATGTTATATATAGTTATATATATATATATATATATATATATATATATATATATATATATATATAATATATATATATATATATATATATATATATATATATATATATATATATATATATATATATATATATATATATATATATATATATATATATTAGATGGGCCGGATAGTGAATTAGCCGGATACCGGATATCCGGCTGGAAGTTAACCGGATATCCGGCCGGATATCCGGCAGTCTGTTATATAGCGTCGGGCGGGACTGTAAATAAAAAAAAAATTTTTTTTTGCTCATTAAATAGCCACGCGGTAGTACTACAAGTTTTATTTAGATTATCTTTAATTCTAGAGAGTTTTTATATTTTAAAAAATATAACATATTAGGTATAAATTATCTTTAAATAGAATTTCACTTTTGAAAAATGCGAGTTTTTTTAACTTTGTTATAAAATGAAAAGTTATGGACAGATTTTAATTATTTTTTTCAGTGTATACAGTTGAGTATGTTAGCTTTAAACTGGCAAAGTAAATTTTTGTTCCAAACAGTGCATAGTGGTTAAATCGCTGGGCCTAACTTGGCCCGATTCACCCCCCCCATAAAAATTGATGATGGGGTGAATTGGGCCACCATTGTTATTCTTATTTTATGTAGCCTATTATTATTGACATTTTTATTACGTATAGCTAATTTAAATATAATAAACAGTTACTTATATTAAGTAAAAATTAAAATAAAAAATGAAATTTATATGGAAAATATGAATTCAAAAAAGTGTCAAAATTTGTTCCACGAATGGGGTGAATTGGGCCACCACATTTTTATTATTTTATTTATCATTATTGAAATTTTAATTACTTATTACTAATTTTAATATAATAAACAATTACTATATTAAGTAAAAATTAAAATATAAAATTGAATTTGTACATAAAAGAGGAGTTTAAACAGATGTCCCAATTCACCCCACAATAGTGGCCCAATTCACCCCTTCAAGGTGAGTCTAAATGAGCTGTATTTAAACTTTAATAAAACTATTATTATCAGAATTACATTATTATTTTTTTGTGTGCTTATGACCTACTATAGGGCCTTGATTTTCAGAAAAAAAAATCAAAAGTGTATTAGGGGGAGGGTGGGGATGAATTTATACCTAAAGTGGCCCACGTCACCCCGCCCGACGCTATACCGGGATATATATATATATATATATATATATATATATATATATATATATATATATATATATATATATATATATATATATATATATATATATATATATATATATATATATATGGCCAGTCTCCAGATTAGGTGCCCCCTGTATCTAAAAAAACACTATATCTACATAAAAACTGAATACATTTTTGAATTCAGCGTACATTGTATAGAAAAAAAAAATTAATAATTATTAATTTTAATAAATAACTCCAAAAACTAAGTTATAATCGTACGTTTCCAAACTTAATTTAAACATGATACCCATAAAAAATAAACGTTTTCTTTATATCTTTTCAATACTTTAGGGGAAACTTTAAAAATAATGGCAAAAATTAAAAATAAAATTAAATAAAAATTAAAATTGCATATAGGTTAGGTCAGGTCAGGTCAAAAAAATTTAATTTCGCCTCTAGAACATCTATCTATCATAGAGTTTGTGTGTGTGTGTGTGTGTGTGTGTGTTCGCATTAACATTGAAAAGAAAATATTGGGGACTCATGACTGGGGAACGCGAAAATTTACATGAACTATTTATTATTATTATTATTTTTTTTTATCGCACTTTATTTTATTTCTTCTTCATTTTCCTCCATTACAATGTGCGCTGATTTCAAAAATGTATTCAGTTTTTACGTAGCTATCATAGTTTTTTAGATACAGGGGACAGCTAATCTGGAGGCTGACTATATATATATATATATATATATATATATATATATATAGATAGAAGTATATATATATATAGAGAAGATATATATATATATATATATATATATATATATATATATATATATATATATATATATATATATATATATATTAGGGATATCGGATATCCGCAACTATCCGTATCCGGCCGGATATCAATATTATCCGGCCGGATAACCGGATAATTACTTCCCTAGTAGGTTCTTCCTCGTTTGGGGAAATATTCCAAATAATTTGAAAATTATATATATATATATATATATATATATATATATATATATATATATATATATATATATATATATATATATATATATATATATATATATATATATATATATATATATATATATATATATATATATATATATATATATATATATATATATATATATATATATATATATATATATATATTTTTTTTATGCATATTTTAAAGGAGTTTCGTTCGTATGTACCCCTGCATAGGGGATAAAGCAC
>JABUQX010023582.1:70000-113798 GCA_015478945.1 Trachelipus rathkii
GGCCCGAGGTTCGGGCCCGCGCATTAAATGGTAACCCTTACGAAAGGTGCAAATTAAAAAAAAAAAAAAAAAAAAAAAAAAAAAAAAAAAAAAAAAAAAATTTGAAATATATAAATGTTCGAGTGCAACTGAATGTTAATCTCCAAAGGTTAGCCATCATCAACTTTAATAAAGAAAGGAATCAAGGAGCAATAAAAAAAAGAAAAAGCACGTTATTATTCAGCGAAGACCTGAAGGAAATAGAACGTAGAGCAAAGGAGAGAATTAAGAATGAAATTCAGATTACACCAGAAATGATCCGAGATATTAAACAGAAAAGTAAAGAGACACTATATCAAGGGAATAGAATAAAAACTGGAAAAAATACAGAGAAAAGTTTAGAAAAACAAAATAAAATGACAGATAATGAGGAGTTAATAGATGGGGAGTTGGATGAGACAGAAATAGTAGGAGAAGAAATATCAGAGGCTGCTGAAATCCTAAACAAAGAAATAATGAACAGAACAGAAACAGAACAGATAGTGAAAGTAATAATGATTCAGATACAGAAAGCAACTATGAAGAAACAGAGGAACAAGGTGATTAACACATAAAGGCAAAATGATAGAAATGAAAACGGAGATAGAATGCAGGAGGAAGAAGAGATGATAAACAAAATAGCACACTCTAGAGATGCAGCTATGAATGTAATCAGAAAGGTCACCTAAAAATTCATCTGCTAACTCACAGCAAATTGGATGAAAATAAATAAATATGCCGGGATAGCAAACAGGGTATTACCAAGATTACTACCTGAGAGATGCGATATCTCAGAAGTAAACAGGTTATTATTTATGCAACAGCAAGAGCAATAACAGATTTGATGGGAGGGAAAATAACTGAAAAAAAATAGATCAAATGGAAGGGAAAAAACCACCATGGGAAATTAGATTAGAGAGAGACATAGCGAGACTTAGAAAAGAAATATCACTGATAAAAGAATACGAAGAAGGAAACATCACATTAGAAAGTAAAATCAGACAGGCAGAAAATATGATAAGAAGAAGCAGGGGCAGAAATCGAGTAACACACGCAATCAGCAGCAGAAAGCTAGAATTAGCAGCAAAAGCAAAAAGATTAAGCTCATACAAGAAAGAAGAACAAAGAAAAAGACAAAACAAAATGTACCAGACAGATAAAGGAAAGTTCTATAGAGAGTTGAGAGGTGAAAATATAAAAGTTGATAAACCACCTGAAAGAAACAGACTTGATGCATTTTGGAGAGGAGTATATATGAAGACCAACGAACACATAATGAAGAGCGGAATGGTTAGAAACAACAAGAAGGAATCCCCCAAATAGAAGAAATTAATTGAGATGGATTTTGAACCACTAAACGAAAGGGAAGTGATGGAAAAGATACGACGTACCAGTAACTGGAAAACACCTGGACCAGACATGGTGCAAAATATATGGTTAAAAAAAATTACAGTACCAAGAGAACCTTTAACAAAGTGCTTCAACAGAATTCTGAACGGAACAGCTGAAATTAACCCGACGTGGATTGGACCAAAGGAGAAAACAGTCCTTATCCCTAAAACAGGGGAAACACAAAACCCAGGGAAATATAGAACCAATTACTTGTCTACCAACTATATACAAAATATGTAACAGCAATTATTACAGAGAGAATATACAAACATACAATAGAAAATAATATAAATAGAGAAGACAAAAAGGATGCAGTAAGGAAGTCACGGGACAAAAGATCAATTGTTAAATAATTAAAATGATCCTGAAGACAGCAGAGCAAAGACAGGAAGAAACTTAAGCATGACTTGGATTGATTATAAAAAAGCATATGATAGTGTGCCGCACTCATGGATCAAAGAGGTATTAAAAATCTATAAAATCAATAATAAGATAAGAGACTTTATGGAAAAAGTGATGCAAATATGGAAGATCAATATTAAACTAAAACTAACTACGAATGGTAAGATACAAATAAATGACTTAAAACGTCATCTGCTAACTCCAACAGGATTCCTTATCCCCATTGCTGTTTGTACTATCATTGAACCCACTGAGTTCATTGATAAATAACTTGCATAATGGATATAGAATAGGATCAAGAAATGAAAAGAAAGGAAAAACATCTCGCATTTATTTTACATGGATGACATCAAACTATACTCCCCAAACAAACAACAAACAATTGAACAGATAGAGGTAGTTAAGAAGTTTTCAAGTGATATACAAATGGAGTTCGGACTAGATAAATGTGCGTTCCTGGAATTGAAGAAAGGAAAAAGAATTGACAGTGGAAATATCAGAATAAACGACGAAATTATTAGACAACTAGAACAGGAAGACACCTATAAGTATCTCGGGATAGAAGAAAATGAAAAAATAGAACATAAGAAAATGAAGGAAAAGCTGAAGAAGGAATATGAGAAGAGACTGAAACTAATATTAAAATCTGAATTAAAATGCAAATTTAAGGTCGAAGCAGTAAGAACATTGGCAGTACCAGTGCTATCGTATGGGTTTGGAATAATTGATTGGTTCCAAGAAGATTTAAACAAACTAGATATTAAGACGAGAAAAATGCTCCACGCCAATAAATTGATATATAAGAACCAATGCCTGGCAAGAATGTATGTCCCCAGGGCTTAAAATCATTTGCTAATTCACAGCAATTTATATAGAGAGGAAGTGATCGGATTAACGACGTATATCGAAGAAAGTGATAGTAAATTCATCAGATGGGTGAAGGAGCACGAAACAGGGAAAGCGATGAGAACATCTTTAACAGCCAAACAAAGAGACTTAACCTACGGCAGTATGAATATCCCTTAACTGACGATCCTCCAACAACAGAAGGAATGACAAAAAAGGAAAAGATAAAACACCTAAGAAATGAGCACAGAAAAGCAAGAAGAAAAAAAACATGGAAAAATAATTGGAGGAGCATGCATTTGCAAAGGAATACAAAAATATCATAGAACAGGTGTATATAGATAAAGAAAAATCGATAGAAGCAGTATGCAGGGGTAATCTAAGAAAAGAAGATGAAAGAACAATTGTAGGGGCACAGGACTTAGCATTACGAACCAATTGGTTCAAGAGAGAAATAGAGAAGGAGAACATATCCAACAAATGCCGAATGTGTAAAGTATCTCCGGAGACAGTTAGCCATATATTATCAAGCTGTGACACACTTCTCGGTCGCAAGCACTACACCGAAAGACATAATACAATATGCAAATTAATCCATTTTAGAATTTGTGAAAAATACAAAATACCAATAGAAGCATCCAAATACTGGGAACACAACCCAAACCGCAATAGAAGAAAATAACCACGCGCTAATACTATACGACTATAGCATTCCCACAGATGTACCTATAAGACATAACAAACCGGATATTGTTGTAAAAGATAAAAGAGAAAGAAAAGGCATACATTATAGAGATAGGAATTCCATGGGGACGGCAGAGTATCAGCATATGAAACTGAAAAGGAAGTTAAGTACCAAAGACTGAAATATTCATTAAAAGGAATGTGGAATGACGTAGACAGAGCAGAGGTTATTCCTTTGGTAATTAGAAGTATGGGAGTGATTAAAAAAAAGCTTAAAACAATACATTGACAGACTACCGGTGGAAGTAACAACGTTGGAGATGAGCTCCATTATAATACGACAGAGCGCCAGAATACTGAGAATGGTTCTTGGTTGTTAAAGAACCTGCCGGGACAACCATATGCGCTTAGGCCCGAGGTTCGGGCCCGCGCATTAAATTTTTAATATTTACTAGGTGTTGAAATAAAAAAAAAAAAAAAATTTCAAATTATTTAAATGTTCTGAGTGCAGCTATGAATGTAAGCAGAAAGGTAACTTAAAACGTCATCTGCTAACTCACAGCAATTCGAAATTAAATTTTTAAAATGTTCTGAGTGCAGGCATAATGTTAATCACAAACGGTAGCTTAAAAATTCATCTGCTAACTCACAGCAATTTGAAATTATTTAAATGTTCTGAGTGTAGCTATGAATGTAATCTGAAATGTAACTTAAAAACTCATCTGCTAACTCACAGTAATTCGAAATTATTTAAATGTTCTGAGTGCAACTATGAATGTAATCTCAAAGGTACCTTAAAAATTCATCTGCTAACTCACAGAACTGTCTGCGTTGTCGACGCGGGGGGGCCCAGGGAGACACGGTGAGGCGGAATATATACCGCCCCAGATGTGTCTTCCTGCGAAAAGGCAGTACTCCAAATGAATATGAACAGCTATGAATGTAATCAGAAAGGTAGCTTAAAAATTCATCGGCTAACTCATAGCAATTTGAAATTATTTAAATGTTCTGAGTGTAGCTATGAATGTAATCAGAAAGTACATTTAAAAAGACACATTCTTAAGAAGCATGGAACTGACGCAAGAAATCAAAGAAATTCACGAAAATAAAAATGCATGAAGAAATTTCATTGCAAAAGGAAAATTAAAAGGATGCTAATTATAGAGACAAGAATGATGATTTTGATTGTTATGAAATAAGTCTGGAAGAATATTCATAACTGAAATACATGAAAGTGCTTCTTTACCTGACAAAAAGGAACCTTCAAGTGAGGAACTACAAAGCTCATCATTCGTAATAAGTGGTGAATTAAATTTGCCTCTGAAAGAATTAACAATAGTTCCTCACCATCTTCGCTATACTAACATTGTCCAGAGTGATGACCAACATTGACCAGAGTGATGATGATGAAAATGTTAATTTTAATGTGAATAATAATTGATTGGATAACTGTACTGCGGTGTTGTGGTTGATCTTAAGAAGTGCCCAAAAATCCTTTAGACTACCAGGCCAACGTTCGAACTCTGCTATAGCAAAAACCACCGACGAAGAAGGAATAAAATTTTAATGTATTTTATAATAACATGGTTATAGTTAATGAAGAACAGGAATTGAGTAATGGGCGTCATCGTGTCCCTAAAGAACAATTAATAATTACTGTAATTAAAGCAATAAAAATTATTATAAGAAAAAGTAAACGTGGGGAAAGAATTTATGTACTCATGATTGACTACATTGAGACTGTTTTCCTCATTCATGGCTGATGAATATCGAATTTAAATTATAAAGTAGTGAGAAACCAATTTTCTCTTTGAAAAGAGGAATTACAATAAGAAAATCAATTTGAAATTTCATTAGAAAAGAGTTAGAAATGGATGGGAATTATTATTTCATAATGGTATAATAAATGCATTACCAAATCAGGCTTAATAATATTCTATATTAATTTTTTTTATTATTATTCCAAATTAAATTGTTTAAGAAAAATAATTGGTAAATATCTAGTATTTGATCTAAATATTTTCTGAAAAAATTTTCTAAGTTCAGAAAAGTTAAGTTAAGTTTTTTAAGAAAATTCTTTAGTGGCAAGCTTCTGGAATTATGCCAGAAGCTTGCCACTAAACAATTTTCTTAAAAAACTTAACTTAACTTAACTTTTCTGAACTTGGAAATTTTTTTGAACTTAGAAAATTTTTTCAGAAAATATTTAGATCAAATACTAGATATTTACCAAATAATTAAGTTAAAGATTAATGAAATAGAATTAAAAATGAATATGAACGAAGATACTGATGACTCAATTGGAACCTAATTTAATATTTTATTTTTACTAGCGATTCCTACCATTTTTGGACCCAAATTCATTAACCTTATATACAGTCTGCGGAGATGTACGTTTTGATAGCGGTAATGGGAAAGACTAGAAGAGAGAGACGGAGTAAAGAAAGAATAGGAGAGGAGGTTGGAGTGAAAGGTATAATAGGAGAGGAGGTTGGAGTGAAAGGTATGTTGATTAAGATGGATGCAGCCAGATATAGGTGGTGGGGAAACCTGGAGAAGAGGGGGAAGTTTAGACTGAAGGGAACGAGACCAAGAGGAAGACATAGGGAGAGTTCGATGGAGGACTTGTTGAGAAGATCTGGAATGCCGTCGATGCAGGAGCTGAGGGAAGATTCAGAAGAGTTCTGGCCTAGCTGACTGACAGGGTCTTGACCCTTCCTGGGGAAAGGTTGTAAGTAAATACAGAAAGACTGTTCAATTTTACAGTTTCTCTCCACAACAGGAGTTGAAGGACGAGAAAATTTTATAAACTTGGATCATTCCCCTCTAAGAAATCTTAACACAAAAAACTTGTCCGGTTTCTTAAATCTCATCAAACTTTTCAAAACCATTAATCATCCTTGTAACACTACGTTTTATTGCCTTTAACAAATCAACTTTTATTTGGTATGTACCCCAAATTTTCGCTTATATTCAATTCACGACCTAACTACTATTATGGAGTTCCTCATTACCCCTTTGCTTTTGTTAGGAACATTACTATTTTTTACCTAACATTTTGTTAGCTTTGTTACTATACATCCTAAACATTGCTCTCATACTTTCATATTATTACTTATGGTACCACACATACACCAAATTATTATTTTTATATTTTTTTTTCAGTTTCTAGGTCCTAATAAAATCCTTATTTGAGTTACCAATGTAAAACACTTCACTTTTGGTGCGAGAATTCATTTACCACTTATCAGCTCAACCAAGAGCTTTTTTTCCCCAATTCATGTTGAGCTTGCTTACAACTTTGTAGATTCCAAACAGAAGTAGTCAGTTTAGTATCATAAACAGGATTAGAAATCCTTATTTCCTCATTTAAATTGTCGTCTTGTGTTACTCAACCACTCTTGTATCCAATTAGAAGCCACTCTACCTATTCCAGTGTAAAGATAGACATAATCGATCATGACTCCGAGCGACGAGCCATCAAAGATATGCAAAAAAAAATAAATAAATAATTTCCCTTTCAATCGCCAAAATTTTAAACATCAATGGCAATATAATATGAAGGATACGTGACTAGAATATTAGTGCAGCATTATCTAGTGAATCTGGCATTTTTTTCAAATGATTTATTCATTTGTTTGTTTAAAATTATGGCGGTTGTAAATAAAAAAAACCGTAGGGAATACTTGATCTAGGTTTTTGACATCTTTGGTGATCTCATCGCGGAGTCATGAACGAATTTTGCCCATCCTCTATTCCATAGTGTAAGAATTTGTGCATTAGCTTATAATAACATGGGGAAGGCTTTATTAAATGCTTTGCTAACATAAAATAAACCGGCTTCTTTTTGTCAACACTTTTTTTTTTTTTTTTACAGAAATTTCCACCACTCGCGGACAGAGCTCTATTCAAGGATGGGGTGTACTCGATTTTACATCCGAGAAGGACGATGCCAATGAGAGAATAACTCACATTTAGCCACCCGACCAGTTACGAACCTGGGTCTCTCACTTTGTTGAGCGAGTGCTCTTCCGCTGAGCTACCAGGTGTATCCTATCCAATAATTAGGAGCTTAAGCAAGCGATGACTTGGACGATCACATTTTAAAAAATCCAACCTCCCTTAAGTAGATTCCAAGCTGCAAATCTTCAATTTAAAATGCTATTAAAACAAAAGTTTATCTAAAGAACTGATTTGAGATTTTCTGTCTCTTCCCTACAGTTTTCTTTTTTTTAATTTTGACAATTATTTGTTAATATTTTATAATCGAAATGAAAAATATTAAATTCTAAGATTTATCTTGGTCTCGAAATCCACTTTCTTACTCTTTTTCATCTCAAAATCAACTTCAAGCAAGAAATTTATTTCTTCAATCTAGATAGTGAACATTTACTCATGATTTTTCCCCTTCACTTTCCTTGTCATTCTTCTCTTTCTTATTGTTTCCTTGTGAGATTCTTGTGACTTTCCTCGGCAACTTCCAAACCAATTAACTCCATAAATTCCAAAAGGTTCGTCTGACAAGATCTACCCTCCTTAAAACCGTGTTGAGAGTTGCTATATATTATTATCTGATGTCTCCATTCGATCTTTCAGTATTCTGTTCAAAACATAAATAATGATGCTAAACTAACTGGTCTTTTGTTTCTGAAATAATTCTTGCTACATTTTGAATATACGCACTTTTTTTTTTACATCGTTTATATCTCGCAATAAACAAGATTTTTAAATAGTTAGTGCAAAGCATGTTCAAAACTATAAATATTTATTATATCCCTTAGAATACTACCATACCTGCCTTCAGGATTTGCAAATGTATCAATTATTTATTTTCATATCTTCAACCATCGTGTGAAGGATTAACATGACCATCGAAAAACAGTCCAAAGTCTATGAAACTAAATTGTCTTAAACAAGTATGCATTAAGCATATTTACCAAGACTATCTGAATTAACTAATTTACGAGCAATATATTTTAGTCGGGCCAATTTTCCCATTGTTAAACCTTTAAAAGTAAAAAAAAATCTTCAGACCTTTGATAATTCTCTTACAGCGTCTTAGGATGCTATAATATTTTTTATTCAAGAAAGATCTGAACTGCAGTAGGTTGTTCGGGTTGCCACCAAGCCTTCATATCACCAGGTAGCATGTCCTCGTATGTTTACGAATCATGAAAAGATTGAATATTCATTTATATAAATCGTGCTCCATTGCAATATCTTTCTGGATATTTTCGTAATAATTAAATTTTTTTTACCACCACTTTTGATGGGAGTTGATTATGGATATGCTCCAGCCTCAGCCTCATCTTTTAATATCTTTGGTGCAAACGCATCAGAATCTCGCGTCTGTTCCCTCCTTTATAAAATTATGTTAATCACAGCCTAACATTAAACTGTAAGTGAGCATCAATTCTTAGTCCTTCTCACCCTATCATGTGACAAAACCGCACCCAGGCTTAAAATGTATAAGAAATTGAGGAGATACCAGTTCTCTTTCAATATTGTCAATTAAATGAAGTTTCATAATTCTTTATTCCAATTCTAAGTGACATTTTACTTTAAGAGATTATAAAATGGTGATGCTAAAGTTGACAAATTTTTTAAGACTACCATAAAATGTAAATAACCCAAAAACGCTTTTAACCAATCTTGACCTATCAATGATCTCATTATTACCTCTTGTTATGATAAGAGGCATTTCTTTAAATACTTTATTATTATACTAACACTTTGGCTGCCTCTTTAGTATCTATACTTTTACGGTTATAATCTTTTAACTATGCGTAACACTTCTCAAACTTTAAATTTTTAATTTTAGAAGTAACTTTATTAGAAATTAATGAAACATCTTCGGCGGTATACACCTGCATCGTTATAGGGTAACCATTTATTATAGTTAGTAGTTACATATACCAAAATAGATCTAGTAGAGTTTATATTATGTATTTTAAATACAAAACTTTTAGACTAGCCTTCAACAACTTCATTTATTACATCCCCATTTTTATCAGTTTTAACTGATAAACTTTTCATATACTGATAAACTTTTTTTGAACGACAAACATTTGCAAAATATTCTAACTTATGACATATATGGCAAGTTTTATTAATAGCAGGACAATTATTGTTTATCTTTGATACTATAATTTATGCCACATCTTGAAGACTTTTATAACTTACAATCATTTTTAATAAAAGATTGTTTTATATTACCTTTGTAAAAAAAATGCTTAACTACTGTGAGTCTTTCCGACTGACCATCGATATCACATTCTTGTGATTCTTCTGCTTTTATGCCTCTGACTAAACGGAGTAACCGTTTTAAATTTTATTCGTTTTCTTGAAGAAATTTCAAACGCAACTTAGAAGAAAAACATTTAGAAATAAACTGATCACCTAATGCATCTTCAATATCATTGAAATTCCAAATACTAATTTCCTAAGTCTAGTTAGGTACGCATCAGTAGGCTTCAAATTATCTTGCAGTGTGACGTAAAGCAAACCTCTCATAGATTATGTTTACCTTTGGAGCAAACTTTACACCAAATGATGTTAAGATGTTTTCTTAAGTTTGTCTTCCATGTCCATCGTTTTAAAAACTTCTTGAACCTCTGAACTGGATATATGGAAAAACAAAGCCCTTTCCAACTTGCAGAAGTAGCACCTGTGGCCACGAGGAAATAAGAGAAACCATCTCGCCATTTCTTCCATCTTTTGCCAATCGTTGTAACCACTGAAGAGATTATAAACTGGAGAAGAAGCAGGAGCATCTAAATTCTGCATCTTAAGTTTTTCCACGTCGGCACTGTTAAGTTTACAAATTTACACGTACCTGTCAACAATTAACAACTAATTAATATATAAGATATATCACATTGTGGTCCAATCGTCTCAAAGGTAAATCAAAACTATAAGTCTGTTCTCTTTATTACGAAAACGAAGTATGACAGTAAATTTGTTTTAAATATCTTGAAATCTTATCCAAATTGAAATAGTTTTTCTGTACTACTAACCAATCAAAAGAAATTTTTATTTATTAATATACTACATACATAACAATATATATATATATATATATATATATATATATATATATATATATATATATATATATATATATATATATATATATATATATTATAAATGTATATATATATATATATATTTATAATATATATATATATATATATATATATATATATATATATATATATTGTGGTAATTGAGGTCAGGTCAATCTTACCAACATAGCACGCAAATGCAATAGCGGAGTTTATTAACGAACTCTTTTTCTCACCATGGCAAATTTTAAAAATTATGAATACGACTGTCGTGCGTCCTCATCTTTGATACTACTGACATGCCTCTAGCATCTTATCTTGCCGCCATTTTCGCATGACATCGACGCTTTCTAATTGCTCAGAAGAATTATGAATATTTTATTATTTTATATTATCTGAAGCTTATTAAAGCATGTGATTTACTTCTTTATGCCATGGTAACTGGGGTCCGTGTTTTTGATTAAATACAAATTCAACTGCAAGTCTTTGTTCAAACCTTTCCCCCACTAAAAAGTGGTGATCCATAGGAGTGATTTTGAAGCCTACCCGAAGAAGTAGGCTCCCAACACCCAGCCTATCCCATTTCATCGCAACTATCAAGCTCACAGTGGATTTTAAATTTTGAATTTACATATTCAGGAACCTAATTTATTATTTATTATTATTATTATTATTATTATTATTATTATTATTATTATTATTATTATTATTATTATTATTATTATTATTATTATTATTATTATTATTATTACTTCTTTTCATCATTTTATTTTTATTATTTGTAATATATTTATATATAACTAATTTTTTAAAATTTTCAATTTTTATTATATACGAGTCATATATCGAGAACAGAAAAGTACCACCGAAAGCAGAATAGTTTCCGAGTCAAAACAGAAAAGTACGCACGCGGAAGTAGAATAGTTTTGAGTAAAAAAAAAAAAAAAAAACAGAAAGTACCATCGGAAACAAAATAGTTTAGTAGTTATTTTCGCGCTGTCATCTTTTAACATTATTATTTTTACTTTTTGTATTAGTGCTGTTTTTTTCCCTTCTTCTTCCTTTTTTCTTTTCCTCCTTCTTCCTCTTTCACAATTTCCTTTCTCTTGCTTCATTCTCCTGCTTCATATGGTTGGAACAGATTCTCCTCCCACCTCTGCAGTCTCTTCAGTTCCCTCTTCCGCTGCTTCTTATTACCCGGCGTACCCATCCCATGCCTCGTATCCCTGCTCTATTTACAACGCCTCTAACGATCCATGTTCCTCTCCATTTTATAGAGCCCCTGCTCTATTTACAACGCCTCTAACGATCCATGTTCCTCTCCGTTTTCTAGAGTTGAGGCCCGTCTTACCTCCCTGGAACAGGGCATGGCTGATGTCAAGGCAGTGTTAAAGGACATCTCCGCTATGCTACGGTCCCCAAAGGATTACCTTCCCGCACCCATCCCCTTTTTTTTTCTTCCCTCTCTGACCGTGCTCCCACCCCAGGCCCTACGCATATCCTAACGGATATTGTTTTTACCATCATCGGTATGGCTGAAGGCGCCTAAGTGCTCCACCCTGCACTTTGTCGAAAACCTCTTCCGCCAGCAAATCTATAAAGGCGGTGGAATCCAGCTGGCACCTTCGTTGTTCTCTTCTGCCTTCTTCTCTTCTCAGGATGTCCTGCGCCTTTCGACAGGTCCACAACGTTTCTTCCTGATTTGAGCACCTCTTAATAATAGCGGTGTTTAGAGATTATTACCAAAAGTCCCGCTGTCCCCTCTTCCTGACCGGCTCTTTACGCAGCAAATGGTAATACCATCCCCGTCTATGGTGAGCGCCTGTCCACCTTAGACCTCTCTCTCCGCCGTTCCCCTGGGTATTCGGTGTTGCTGATGTGACCCAACCCATTTTGGAGCTGCATTTTTCTGTCACATTTCGACCTCATGGTCGATCTAAGAAACAGGAGATGTGGTTGACGGTTGTACGTTCTGTTCTTCTGCAGGTACCGTAATTTCTTCTGCTCTTCAAGGTATCTCTGCTGTTTGCTCCTTCTTCTGGTACCTCCCCCTTCTTCACCATCCTGTAGAAGGATTTTACTACTTTTCATTTTGGAACCCTGTTCTTCTTCTTTCCTCCTGTTTCAACAATAACAAATGCTTCTCTAGAGACTACTGGCTCTTCCACTTTCGCTCGTGCTCGGCGTCCTCTTCCTGACAAGCTCAAGGCAGCAAGGCGAGGTTTGAGCACATGCTCGAACTTGGTATCGTCCGCCTTCCAAGAGTTCATGGTCCCTCCCCCTCCACTGGTGGGTGCTTCTGATTGGAGGGCTGTGGGAGATTTTAGGGCTCTGACGCTTGCACCAATACCAGATCGCTACCCGGTTCCGCACATCCAGTCTTTCACACCTCGAATCTGGCAGGTAAGAGCATCTTTTCCAAACTGGATCTTATAAGACTTACCAACCAGTATCCCCAGTCGCAGTAGAGGACATAACCGAAGACGGCCATCTCACTCCTTTTGGCCTTCTTTGAGTACACACGCAAGCTTTCGGTTTGAGGGGTGCAGCTCAGACCTTTCAACGCTTCATCGATGACGTTCTTAGAGGTCTCCCTTCGCCCTTTGCTTATCTGGATGACCTCTCAAGCTTCCTCTTCTCTGCCGAGCATGAGCACATCTACGTGCGTTTTTGCCAGGTTGGTACGAATGATGCATGCGTCTCACCCGGCAAAGTGTGTTTTGGTGTCCTTCTCTTACCTTTCTAGGACACACTGTTTCGGGTGGCATTTGTCCTCTTGCAGAGCGCGTGGGGCCATTCGCACTTTCCCTAGGTCTGTTTCTCTCAAGAAAGCAGCTTTCGTCAGTACCGTACGCATGCTTAACTTTTATTAATCTCGTTTTCTAAATCGGGCGCTGATATTCTTCGACTCTCACCGCTCTCATCCGCCACAAGCACCGAGGCAGTTCTACAAATGACTGGTCTTGATGAGTACGGCTGCCTTTTGAAGCTTCCAAGAAGCACTCGCTTCTGCCACATCTTAGTCCACCCATAGGACTCAGCTCCGACCAGAGTTCAGTAGATGTCTCCGATTTTGCTGTCGGAGTGGAGTGTGGTCTCCTCTCGAACGGAGTGTGGTCTCCTATCGCCTTTTTCTCTCGCAAGTTGCAACCTGCTGAAAGACTCGCTACAGTTGCTTTTCGGGAGGGAGTTACTTGAATGTATCTCGCCGTTCGTCATTTCCGCTACTTTCTGGAGGGTCGTGAGTTTCACATCTCACTGACCACAAACCACTTACCTTCGCTATGGTCTACGAAGAAACGTAACGGCACTTCTCGTCTTTCAGGCATTTCCTCTCTCTCACAGTTCACTACTGATGTCAGACATATTTAAGGTGTCGACAACTTCACTGTTGACGCTCTCTCCCGCATTGAAATCGACGCGATTACAGGCTTACCCAACATCGACTACGACGCTATGGCAACGTGCCAGACTACTGAGGATCCTGCGCTTCCACAAGATTCTTCTCTTAAGCTGGAGTGGCTACAACTCCCTGGGATAGAGAGGAAACTTCTGTGCGATGTCTCTCAGGATCTCCTCGTCTGTTCGTACCTGCATCGTTCCGTAAGGCTGTTTTCCGCAATCTTCACTCGCTTTCCCACCCTGGCAATGAGGTTCACGCAAACTGGTTGCTGCCGATTTGTGTGGCCTGATCTGAATGCCGACGTAGCCACTTTGTCGCACTTGTCTTTCCTGCCAGCGTTCTAAGGTACACCGTCACACCAAGTCCCCTCTCTTCTTACCCCTGGTGCTCGCTTGAACGTGTCCACATCGACATCGTTGGACCTCTGCCTCCTCCCGCGGTAAGAAATACATTTTTACGTGTATAGATCGGTTCACACGATGGACCGAGGCTATCCCTCTCTCTGTCGCCAACGCGGAATCCATAGCTAAAGCTTTCTTGGCTCATTGGATTTCGCGCTTTGGTGTGCGCTTTCTGTCACAACGGACCAAGGTAGACCTTTTGAATCCTTCTTATGGAGAGATTTGATGAATCTTCTTGGTTAAGAGAAGATTCACACGACTTCTTTCAATCCAAAAGCGAACGGCATTATTGAACGTTTCCACCGTCAGCTAAAGGCTTCTTTTCTAGCTCAAGCCAATCTGGAAAATTGGACTGACGCTCTCCCTTTGGTAATGCTTGGCATTCGCTCCGCAGTTAAAGAGGATCTGCACTGTTCGGCTGCTGAATTAGTGTATGGTTCTCCTCTTCGTCTTTCCAGGTGACTTCTTCTCTCAGTCTTCTCCTCCGTCTACAAGCGACCCGCTTGCTTATTTTTACCGCTTGAGGCGCTTGTGGCTTCATCGTGGAAGACCAACTCCTTCTCGTCACACAAGGTGCATTCCTAATATCTAAGGACTTTTCTCCTGCATCATGTTTCGTTCGACATGATCCCCCGCACCGCGCTCTCCAACCAAGTACGCTGGACCTTTTCCCTGTGATACTTAGGAAGGAGAAATTCTTTTCGATTCAGCCGTCCCACACGCACAGAAGTCGTTTCAATCGACCGTCTAAAGCCCGCTTATTTTGAGGCGAATCCTTCTTCGACCCTGACGCTTTACCTTTTGTTTCCATTTCTCCTCCTTCAACTCGTTTTTTTAACGTTCCTATCTCCTCCTGCATCTCTTCCTCCTACCTCCTCCACTTCTACCTCTCTTTTCTGATCCTCTTCCTTACCCTCCTCTACCTCCCAAAAGCACCAATACGACCGGCTCAGACTGCCCCCGCACGGTTCATCGTCATCCTGCCTCCTCCCTCCGGCTCACCAGGATTCTTCAACTCAGCTCCACCTCGGCTCTCTTACGACACACGCAGATGTTCCGACTCGCCCGATAACCCGCTCACAATCTGGGAATCTTGTCCAGACTGCATCCCAACCGCTTACTAGAATATCGAGCAGGTTTAGGCACATTCGATGGCCGGCGTGCTATTTGGAATAGTTTCGTGCTTCAGCACTGCAGGGAGTATCTGTGGTAATTGAGGTCAGGTCAATCTACCAACATAGCACGCAAATGCAATAGCGGAGTTTATTACCGAACTCTTTCTCAACATGGCAAATTTAAAAATTATGAATACGACTGTCGTGCGTCCCTCATCTTTTGATATAACTGACATGCTCTAGATCTTATCTTGCCCGCCATTTTACGCCTTAATCGACGCTTTCTAATTGCTCAGAAGACTATGATATTTTATTATTTTATATTATCTGAAGTCTTAATTAACAGCATGTGAATTTACTTCTTTAATGCATGGTAACTGGGGTCGCGTGTTTTTGGTTAAATACAAATTCACACTGCAGTCTTTGTTCAAAACCTTTCCACTAAAATTATATATATATTATATATATATATATATACTATATCTATAATATATATATATACTTATATTATATATCTATATAATAGTATATATATAATATATATATATTATATATATCATATATATTAATATATATATATTATATATATATATATATATATATATATCATATATGTTAAGGTGGGGCACGCCGCCCAGAACTTTTCGCATGTGAAATTAAAAGACTTGTAACTGTGGTCAATTTTTTATTTTCATGTCATAATGGTTTAAGCACTAAAGTTTTATATCACAAAAGTAATGTCTCTTCTCGATTCTCGATAAATCGATTTTATTTATTTTTTTTCTTCAGAAAAGGCACTTTGCCCCTACCCTAAGGTAAAGTGCCCACATAGAAGGGGAGTGCGGCCAACCCTGGGCGGCTTTGCCTCTTTAAAATTTTAATTACTTCATTTCATATCTTAAAAATATATTTTTGTTCCTAAATCACGTAAAATTTAATTAAAATAGTTCTTTCATAGCAATAAAATAAGGCAATTTAAAAAACAAATGGATAAATAAATAATAGTTTTAAACAAAGATTTAATTCCATTATAAAAATACATATTCCTCTTGGAAATAAATCTAAATAAGAAAAATATAAAAACCCTTTATATGACAAAAAAAAAGTGACTTGCTTAAAAAAAAGAAAAGAAAAAAAATATATATTGCACTTTGTCTGATTCACAATTCTGGCAGATGTATCTTGTATCTCCTACTGTGCAAGCCTCGTGTGACCAGTTTCTGCACGAAAGGCATTGAATCAATCCATTTTTCCCCAGGCTTACCTTTTGAGAATGGTTCGCAGCAAACTAAGCAAGGCCATTCTTCATTATCTGATTCATTTGAAGGGCATGATCCAATTTTTTGCTGGGGGCTTGCCCCAGTTTTCACTCCACCTAAAAATGGACATAAAATTCGGAATTATCAGCCGATTTTGACTATATAAACACCAAAATGTAGCTTTTTTTGAGCTCTAAAACGTTCGTTTCCGGTGTTTTTCTGTGACTAGTCATAACTTCAGAATTTTCAATTTTTCAAAATCCATGTTTTTGACTATTTTCATATCAACTTTCAGATTTTTTTGCGAAATGACTTCAAACTTGAAATATGCATAGATGGGTCCATTACCTACAATAGTCACGTATTACATTTTCGAATTTTTTAGTTTTGTGCTCGCGTTGTCCAATTTCCAACCATTTTTTTATTTGAAAGTGAAAATTTACTATATTTTTTTTTCTACCCATTGAAATCAACATCAAATTTTCAGGCTTGTATAGTCGGGGAGATGCATCTTTTTTAATTAGATAATTGTTTTGTATATTAAAGTAGAAAATTTTTTTTACATGTTTTCAAAACTTTTTTTTTGGAAAATTTGTTCCACAGAACAAATCCAAACCTATTGCCATATACAAAGAAATTATCTAAGTAATAAAAAGATGCATCTTTCCCGACTAAAAAGCCCTGAAAATTTGATGTTGATCGGATGGGTAGAAAAAAAAATATGTCAATTTTTCACTTTTCAAATTAAAAAAAATGGGTTTGGAAATTGGACACGCTGAGCACAAAACTAAAAAATTCGAAATGTAATAGTATTTTGTAGTAATGGACCCATCTATGCATATTTCAATTTGAAGTCATTTCGTAAAAAAATCTGAAAGTTGATATGAAAATAGTCAAAAACATGGATTTTGAAAAATTGAAAATTCTGAAGTTATGACTACAGTCACAGAAAAACACCGGAAACGAACGTTTTAGAGCTCAAAAAAAGCTACATTTTGGTGTTTATATAGTCAAAATCGGCTGATAATTCCGAATTTTATGTCCATTTTTAGGTGGGGTGAAAACTGGGGCAAGCCCCCAGCAAAAAATTGGATCATGCCCTGAAGTAGCATTTAGTTTCCTTTTAACCGATGTCTTGGTTAGTAAGCTTTTCTTGCCTTTACCCTTTCCTAGTTTACCTTTCATGATTTCTTTCTTTTCCATATCATTTTTAACTGGAGTAGATATAATGTGTGATGCCGACTCAGCAGTTCTACAACGTTTCTTTGCTTTAAATATCTTTGGGAATGGGCTGATAGTATTCATAATGTTTTGTGCCTGTTCTTTTATTGAAGATTTCGGCAAGCCTATACTTTTAAAAGGAATTAGGGGTACAATAGCTTCAGTTTCTATAGATGATGCAGTTATTAAGCCACTAGTGGAGGCTAAGCCACTAGTTGAGGCTGTCACATTAGCATCGCTGCTTGTAGCTATAATATTCTCTGGCATATTTTTTTCGGTAAGATATGTTGGCAAAAAATCTTCTTCTGTAAATATATTTCTAATATATGGCAATAGTCCGGTAATTTTGAAACCATTCACTGCATTCTCCTCAGTATTTGTCCTCATGAATGAAGTCCCAAACACGCTAGCAATATTGTAAATGGTCATTCTTTGCCCTGGAATGGAAATCATCCAGTTATCAGCACTCATATTGTACGCCGCTTTAAGAGATTTAAAATAAGCACAATCGAGAGGTTGCATTTTATGGGTTGAATGAGGAGGAAGCGTTAACATTTCGACGCCATGCTCACGAGTCACGAGCATAGTTTATTGCAGCTAAGCTCTTGTGACTGTGATGTCCATCCATAATAATCAAATTGGTAACGTTGTTGAAGATTTGACGAATGCAACAAAATGTTGCAACCATTTCACAAATAGATCAACATCCGTCCATCCACTTCATAGATTCCATAACTTGGACATAATTACGTATCTTCAAATCTATGCAGTAAAGGTTGGACTTTGAACGAGCACATCCAGGACTTTACCCGTGAAAAACGGCTATTTCAAATATTATGCCTGGTTGCTCAGTAGTAGAGCAATCGCCCAATAAAGTGAGAGACCTGGTTTTGATACTGGTTGGGTAAGAGAATGTGAGTTATTCTCTCCTTAGGCATAGCTTCGTCATACTCGGATGTAAAATGAATAAGTCTCTACCCATGAGCTGTGGTTTTTATCTGTAAAAAAATAAAAATAAAAACCTGCATGCTATATAGATGACTATAATTAAATTGATTGCTAGCTGCATATAATAGAATGTAGCTTCAGTTTACATTTGTGACAGTTGATGTATATATTAGCAATATGGTTAACAAACCTTAGGGTGCGGTTGTGTGCCCTTGGGGTATATTATGCATGTAGCGTGTGTATTTGTTTGGGCAAATTTATCTACTTTAGCTTAACCAGGACAATCTTCATAGTCCTGTGTGGCTTTCTACTGTTTATTTTTCTCATGTTTTTATACCTCCCGACCACACTTATCCATCACCTGCCTACCAAAACAAAAATAGTCCCCATTAAAGACCACCTAGATATGATACTGTCAATTATATGGCAAATCTGTCTCCTTAGATCCCCATTTCATCAAACATTCCATTGGCCCCCCAACACCAAGAGCAGAGAAGAACACCCCTGCAGTATACTCTTAAAACATTAACAGCACTTTCCAACCCTGCCTCCAAACACCCATGTCATTAAATGTATTCATTCACATATAACTCGAGAGTAATCTCTTCATACTCAAATAACAGTATATTCCAAGCACACCTATCAGAAATATTTCATACAGAACACACATTTCTTGAACTCCTGAACTCACATAACACTGTCTCAACTTTGCTCTGGTCACCACCGTTTTCTACAAGAATATAGGTTCAGAATAAATTAAGCACCATCCGTCACTGCCAAAGATTTTTCTCAAAAAATCCCAGATAACGCCAGACACCTAATACTTGATTGTCCAACCCTGACTCAAGCTAGACACACGTTTGCTATTGCTTTTCTGGAGAACTTCTGGGCCCTTTCTATAAGGGTGGAAAAATTCCTTGGAGTAGCCCACTTCTCATAGGCGGGGGTAGGAGGTTAAAAGCAATTTTGTTTTTTTCTTAAATCGTTTTCCATATATGTATATATATAGTGATTTAAAACTTATCAATATTCATAAATTTTATCATGTCCACCTTTTGGTAAAATTCTAGTTAAAGAAAATACCCAAACCCTGTATAGACCTATTAGCCAGACATCTGTGTTAATTAAAATATTTGGAGCTCAAAATCATAGCATGAGAAATTTTAGGTTTGAAAGGGTTGATTCTTTGGTTGGTCTTTTATACAGGAATTGTATTACCTGAAAAGGTTCATAAGAGTTTTAGGGGAAGAGGCTAGCTCCTTACATGTATAGTATGGTAGAATTTGATCAGAAAGGAATATTCTCACATTTTTTTGAATTTGAATTGCCCAGAATATTTTTACCCATTTTATGAAAGATATTCTGCTATGCATATATTCTCTCAAATGTGACACTTGGTTCATCATTTCATAATATTCCATTTGTACCTTTTGTGTTTAAAGTTTATTTATGAAAGTCTAATGTGTTTAACATGTTAAAGTATTAAACTTTGATTTTTTGATCTAGTTTGTGTATATATATTTTTGAGGTGTCTTGTTTATATTGTCTGGATGGGGCGATTTTTTCGTGTGCACTGTTTTATAATCTCAGAAAGGGTTATTTTGTTTTATTTTCAGAAAGATTTGAGAAAGGAATGGGAGTCGTTAAATAAAATTATTTAGTGAACATTGAAATACTTTCTTTGTGTATGTACATATAGTTTTTTATTTAATATAATTTTATAAAAAAAAAAAAATAAAATTTATTTCGTTTTGTTTTTATTTATTTTTTTTATTTTTTTATTTATTTATTTTTATTTTTGAAGTTCATCACTTCCTCTATCTTTTTTATTTCAAAATGAGCTAAAATGAAAATTGCATTTCCTCGTGGATCTTATTCTCTTTGAAAATAAAAATATCAAAATCGTTTAACAAAGGGCAATATTGATCCCGTTGGAAAAATAATCTTGCTATTAAAACACCTCTAGACAAATAGGTTGTTACTTTTTAAGATACAAAATATTAATAAATTATGAATATATGTTTAAATTTAAATTGATAATTGACTCTAAAATTCTAATTTGAAACTATTTAAATAGTTTAAAAGATCTGAAGGCTAAAAAAACACATTCAAAAGTTATTATTTTTATGGATAATATTTTCACAAATGTCACAAAATCCGACTATATTAAATTGCTCTGCTAAATTTAGGTCATTAGCGACACTACCTCTAATAAAAACATAAAATATGTGTTAAAAATATGCTATTTTATGGCATAACAGGAATGATGATGAACTTTTCAGTCTCTTTACAAGGTCATTTGTACTTTTCTAAGTCATAGTTTTAAAATCTTTTTCATTAATGAAAATGGAGAAAAAATTAGATAAAAAAAAGATAAAATTATTATTATTATTATTATTATTATTATTATTATTATTATTATTATTATTATTATTATTATTATTATTATTATTATTAGTATTATTATTATTATTATTATTATTATTATTATTATTATTATTATTATAATTATTTTATTATTATTATTATTATAATAATTTATGTATATTTATTTTTTTTTATTTTATTATTATATTATTATTATTATTATTTATGTAATTATTTATTATTTATTATTATTATTTTTATAGTTATTGTCATTATTTTTACTTATATTGATTACCTTTATTATTTTATTATTATTGTTTGTTTTATTGTTATTGTAATTGATATTGTATAGTTGATTTTATTATCATTTTTTATTTTTTTATTTTTATTTAGTAGTATTTTTTTTATTTATTATTATTGTATTATTATTAAATATTTTATTATTATTTATTATTATTTATTTTTATTTATGTATTTATTTAATTTTTAAACTTATTATTATTTTATTAAATTATTATCTATTATTTTCTTCTTATTCTTGATTATTATTATTATTATTATATTATCTTAAATTTTCTATCATTAAATATATTTTAAATAATTTGTAAATAGTTTAACATTCTATTTACATTTAAAAACCTATTTTTCTAACACTATATTTCAGTTTAGTATCATATAATTTGTATGATTTTTAAGTAAGTAAATTGTAAGATTAAATTCTCAAAAATAAAAAAAAAAGAAAAAAATTATTTTCGGTAACAAGCAATAAGGATTGGAAAATTGAACACCTCCCACTGCTATCAAGGTATCCTTACTGTAAATCATCATGAAAAGTAGTATTTCGGTTTAATTCATTCGTTCTTATGGTGTATCATGTTACATGGACACAAGCAATTTATGCCTAATCTTTATCTCTCGCAGGTTTAGCACCTCCATAATAAACTATCTCTTTTGAGTGTTGTACTAGTCCAACCACTTGAAATCATTGTAGAACTGCTATTCGCGCGATGCATTCCCACTTGTAGCTGACGGTTTCTTCAATATTGTTTTAAGATATTTCTGAGCTTTTTTAAACCCACTCTAAATATAGTTACAGCATTTGTACTTTTCAATCAGACTTTTACATTTTATTTATTCAGAGAGGAAGAAGAGATAGAAGAAGAAGAAGAATTAAATGAGAAGAAAGTAAGAAGAAAAAAGAAATAGGAAGAAGGAGTAAGAAGAGAAGGAAGAAGAATAAAGAGATAAAATAAAAGAAATTTTAACATTTTACACAGCTTCATTTAAAAGAATAAAAGAATATAGAAGAATGGAAGAAGAAGAAGAAGAAGAAGATAGAAGAAGAAGAAAAGAAGGAAGATAAAGAATGAGAAGAAAGAATAAGAAAAGATTGAATAATGAACATTAAGAAGAAGAAGAAGAAGAGAAGAAGAATGAAGAAGAAGAAAAATAAAAAAGATAAAAGAAAAAGAAATTGGTGTCACAGAAAGTGACTTTAAAATTGTTTAAAAAGAAAGAAATATTTAGTGGGGCGAAGAAGAGAAGTAAGAAATGGCAGGAATTTGATCATTTCTAATTATAGCGGATGTCTACCTAGGAAGAGGGTGTAAGTATGGAAATAAATAAACTAAGTAATATGATAAAAGGCTGATCGTGGACTAACTTTAATTTCGATACTAGATTAGTCCATAAATCTTTCTTAGTTTGGAGAAGTACTTCAAGAGGTCATTTTCTCTGGTGACTAGTTAGGCTTTGTAATACTCTTAAGCTGTATCGTTGAGCAGATAAACTTTTCTCTCTTGTCATAAAAACTCAATCCGCATATTTTGGTTTAGTTAGTAAGCGTTTTCATTTTTTGAGCACCGAGACAGCTTCATATTATTAAAATTAATTATAAAATTTTAATTTTATAAATTATTATAACTTTTTTGTTATATTAAAAATTTGAATTTTGTGAATACATATAATCCACATATATGTATTCAATTATATATTAGTTATATATACAAAATTAAATATTGCAGGAATATATTATAATTATATATATATTATATATAAATATATTTATATTATATATATATATATTTATATATTATATATATTATTATTATTTATTATATTGTATATTTATTATTTTATATATATATATGTTATTGTTATATTATTATTATATTTATATTTTATTATATATTATATATATACACACATGTAACATCATATAATATTTGCATTCTCACATACTTGGTTAATTAAAAGTTGACATTTTTATACTGACAGATATTATACTATTATTATATATTATAGATATAATATATTATATATAATATATTAATTATTATATATGATTATATATGTATATGTATTATTATTATATATATATATATTATAGAATTATATATATATATATGATTTATTATTATATTATATATTATATATATATATATATATTATATATCTGTTTATAAAGTGAGGTGAGGTTATATATATTATGTATATAATATATATATATATATATAGATTATATATTATATATATTATATATTTATATTTATTGTATATATATATTATATTATTTAGATATATTATATATTATTTATATTTTATATATTATTCTGGTATGTATATTATGAGTTTATTAGTGCTTGGATTTGTAGTGTAGTGGTTAGGTATTATTTATATAGGTATATTATATTTATCTATAATTATTTGGGAGAAAGGTTATTGGATTTATGTGTGATAGGGTGCAGGTATGTAGGGGTCGAGGGGTAGTAGGGTATGGGGGGGGTGAGTGAGTGAGTAGGTAGTATTAGTTATTGTATGTAGTTTATAGTTTAGTATAGGTAGTATTATTTGTATGTAGTTAGATTATATGATATGATGATGTTGTAGTAATTGATATAGTGAGTGGGGGGAGTAGCGTGAAGGTAGTAGGGGTAGGTGTGTTGTATGTATATAAGTTAGTTGGTAGGAGTAGGTATTATATTTTGTTTTTGTTATTTTAGTATAGTGGGTATGTTTCGATTTATGCCTTTTTTTTTATTGTTGTTTTATAACTGTATTCTCTGAAAAATTGAAAACTCGCCTTCCTATATTGAATTACTATTAACATGTTTTAGGGCTGCTTTTTAGAATAAATATTTTTTTTTATTTTTGTAGAAGATCAAACATGTCGCGTCACTTAAGGTTTAAGTAAAAAGTAAAAATATTAATATTTTAGGTTGACCCCTATTAAATAAAGCTTTTACATTTGTAGTAATGGCGCAGTTTCAGTGCCAGATCAGTAATGCTGTAATCGGTGAAATTGTTGTAGTGAATTTGCAGTACAAAAATTGTTTCCAAATACTGTTTAGTATAGTAATGCTTTTGAATCAATAAAATATTTATTTATATATTTTGTATCAATAATTTTATAATAATCAATTAAAGTTTTTTATTTTATAAAATATGAAGTAAAATAATAAGTAAAAAATAATAATTTGTAACTAAATAAATAGTTGATATTATATACTTATATGCTATACTTTTGGTCGTACAATTAATAGATATATGTTTTACATAAAATAAAGTTTTAGCAAGAAATATTCTTCAATTGATCCGAGGTTGTATATTAATAATATTATATTATTTTATAAATTTTTGATAGAAAATATTATTTACAATTGATTTTACTATTAATTTATATGATTAAAATTTGTTTAGAGGGTATAGTATAACAATTGTCTTATTATTACTATATTATTTTTTTTAATATTTGTTTAGATTAAACAATAATTTTCATTTTATATAAGATTTGTTTTTTTTGTTATTATTTTGTTAAAGGATTGTTTAGATATTGTAGTTTTTTTATTTATTTATATTTTTTGATTAATATATTATATTTTTTTTTATTTTATATTATTTATATCTCTACATTTATTTTTATATATATTTTACTTAATATATTTTCTTATATATTTTAAATTTTGATTACGATATATTATGTTTTATCTAAATTATTCAAACTATTATAATTTTTAATATTTTATTTTTGTTGGTTGTTAGTTTTGTGTGTGTGTGTGTTGGGTTGTATGGTGAGTGTATTGTGTTGGGTTTAGTATTTTGTGTATTATTATAGTTTATTTTTATGGTTGGAGGTATGAGATTGAGGGGCCAATGCGGCTTTTTGATTATTATTTTTTTTTTGATTTTTTTATATTAGTATTATACTTTTTTTTTTGGAGGAGTGTGCTTTTGTTTATTATGATTATTATTTTATTTTTTAGTTTTTAATTTTTAATCAAATAGATATAAAAAGTTTTTTTTTTTGTGATTTTATGATTTTGATGATATTATCATTAGATATTAATGGAGTTCGTATTAAGGATTTATGTGTTTATTTAATTTTATGTTTTTTATTTTTTTATTTATTATAATGGTAGTTATTAGTAGATATATTACTATTTTTTTATTATTATATTTTATTATATTTTTTATTTTATAATTTTTATTATAAAGTTTTATTACTATATTTTTTTTTAATATTTATATATATTTTTTATTAATATTATTATTATAATATTTATATTTCATTTATATATTTATTATTTAGTATTTTTTTATTATTTTATTTATTATTATGATTATAATATTTTTATATTTTTAATATTAACTTGATATTTACATTTTAGGCAAATTTTAGTATTATATTTATTATTTTGTATATGGTTGGGGTTATGATGTTAAATAGTAGTGAGTTTTTGTTGGTTTTTTTGTTTTTTTTGGATTGTGTTTATTATGATTGTTTTGGTATGAGATATCGTTTGTAAATGTGGAAGGAAATATTATAATTATAGTGTTTATGTTTTTTTTTTTATTTTTATCGTTTTCAATAAATTATTATATTTATGGTAACCCTATTTTATTTATTAGTTTATTATATTATATTTATTTATCTCGAAAATAAAAAATATTAATTTTTAATATTTTTTTTATAGTTTTGATGTTAGAATGTTATTTTTATTAGTATGATTATTATGGGTGTTTGTGTTGTGTAGTATGTGGTTGTGTGTGATATTATAGTATTTATTTTTTAGTTTTATTTTAGATATTTTGTTGTGTTTTTTTTTTTTTTTTATTTTTATCTTATATTTTTTTTTTATTTTTTTATTTTATTTTTTTTATTTTTTTTTTATTTTATTATTTTTTTTTTTTTTTTTATTTTTTCATATTTTTTCTATGTTATGTAGGTTTTTTTATTTATTTTTTTTTTGTTTTGTTTTTTTGGGGTGGGTTTTTGAACGTTGTGTTTGGGTGTTTTTCTTTTTGTTTTTTTTTTTTTTTTTTTTTTTTTTTGGTTTTGTTTTTGGTTTTTTTTGTGTTTGTGTTTTTTTTTGGTGGTGTGTTTGTTTTGTTTTTTTTTTTGTTTTTTTTTTTTTTGTAGTTTGGGTTTTCTTTTTCTTGGCTGGGGGGTGGGGGGGGGGGGGGGGGGGGGGGGGGGGAGGGGGGGTTTTGTTTTGGGTAATTCTTGTGGGGGGATTGGTTTCGTTGTTGGTTTGTGGGTTTTTTTTTTGTTGTGTTTGGTCGGTGGGTGGGTTGGGTCGTGTGTTTTGTTTGGTTTGTTGTTTTTTTTTTTCTTTTTTTCTCTTTTTTTTTTTCTTTTTTTGTTTGGTTTTTCTTTTTTTTTTTTGTTTTGGGTTTTTTTTTTTTTTTGTGTGTGTCTTTCTTTTTTTTTTTGGTTTGTTGCTTTTGTTTTTTGTTTGGTTTTTGTGTTTTTTATATTGTCGTGGTTGAACGACCCATAATATAAAACATTGATTGAAGTTTCTATCGTTTTTTTTTGTTGTGTTTTGTTTTTTTTTTGTTTATGTTGTTTTTTTTTTGTTTTGTTTGTTTTTTTGTGGGGTTTTGGCTGTGTGTGTTTGGTTGTGTGGGGGTGGAGTTCGGGTGTTGGTTGTTGTCTGGTTGGGTTTGGGGTTGTTCTTCGGTTGTGTAGTTTTTGTGGGGTGGGTGGTGTGGTTGTGGGTTGGGGGGGTTTGGGTTGGTGTTTTGGGGGGTTCGTTTTCTGGGGCTTTGTGTTTTGTTGGTGTGTTTTGGGGGTGCGGGTTGTTTTTTTTTTTTTGGGTTTTTTTTTTTTGTGTTTTGTTGTTGTTTTTTTTTTTTTTTTTTTTTTCTTTTATTCTCCGTTATTGTGTTTGTGGCTTTTTTTTTTTTTTTCATTTTTTATTTTTTGTGTTGTTTTTTGTGTTGTGTTTTTGTTTTGGTGTAATTTTTTTTTTTTTTTTTCTTTTTTTTTTTTTTTGAGGGTGGGGGGGGGGGGGGGTGGGGGGGGGGGTTGTGGTGTTTTTTTTTTTTTGTTTGGGGTGTGGGGGTTTGTTTTTTCGTTTCGTGGGTGGGGGTGGGGTTGTTTGGGTGTTGGGTTTTGTGGTTTTGTTTTTTGGTTTTGGGGTTTTTTTTGTTTTTTTTTTTTTATCTTCTTTTTTTTTTTTTTTGTTTTTTTTTTTGAGGTTTGTTTTTTTTTTGTTTTTTTTTGTGGGTTTTTTTGTGTGTTTTTTGGGTTGTTTTTGTTTTGTTGTTTTTTGTTGTTTTTTTGGGGTTTTTTTGGGGGGTGTTTGTCTGTTTTTTTTTGTTTTTTGTTTTTTTTTTTTTTTTTTTTTTTTTTTTTTTTTTTTTTTTTATTTTTTTTTTTTTGTTTTTTGTTTGGGTGTTTGGGGGGTTGGGGTTTGGTGGTGTTTTGGGTTGTTGGTTGGCGTTGTTGGTTGGGGTTTGGTGTGGTGGGGGGGTTGGTGGGGTGTGTTGCGTTCGGTTTTGGTTGGTTGGATGGGGGTGTGTTGGTTGTTGTGTTTGGTTTTTTTTGGTGGGTTGTAGTTTGGGTTTGTGGGGGGTTTTTTGGGTGGTTGGTGTGTGTGGTTGGGGTGTTTGTGTGGCTGTGGTTTGGTTGGGGGTGGGTGGGGTTTGTTTGGGTGGGGGTGGTTGTCGGTGGGGTGTTGTGGTGGTGTGGTTGGTGGGGGGGGGTCTGTTGTTGGGTGGTTTTGTGGGGTGTTGGGGTGGTGTTTTGTGGTTTTTTGTTGGTGTTGTGTGGTGGGGTGTGGGTGGGGGTTTTTGTGTTTTTTTTTTTGTTGTTTTCGGGGGGGGGTTTTTGTTTTTTTTCTTCTTTTTTTTTCTTTTTCTTTCTTCTTCTTTTTTTTTTCTTCTTTTTTTTTTTTGTTTTTGTTCTTTTATTTTTTTTTAGTTGTTGTGGGTTTTTTTTGTCGTGTTTTCTTTTGTTTCTGTTTTTTCTGTTTTTTCTTTTCTGCTTTTCTTCTTTCTATTTCATTTTTTATTTTTCTATTATTTTTGTTTTTGTATTTCTTGTTTTTTTTCTTTTCTTTTTTATTGGGGTTTCTGTGGTTGTTGGTTTAGTGTCTGTTTGTGTCTTCTCGTTGGTGCCGCTTGTTTTCTTTTCCGGTTCTTTTTTCTTTCTTTTCTTTTTTTCTCTTTTTTTATCGGCGCGGGTTTCGGTGTTTAGCTTGGACTGGGCGGTGTTGTCTGCGAGGTCGGGGTGATTCGGTGTTTGCGGTTGTTTTTAGGGTCGGTTGCGGGGGCGTCTGTGCTGTCGTTGTTGGGTTTTGTTGTTGTGTTTGCGTGGTTTTTTGTGGGTTGGGTTGGCGTTCGGTCCGGTGGTCCGCTGTGGTGCTATGTGTTTGTTTGTTGTGCGGTGGTGCGCTGATGTCTTTTGTTTTCGTTGTTGGTCCGGTTTTTGTCTTCTCGTCGCTGTCGTTGTCTTGTCTTCGTGCCGTATGCTGATTGTTCTTTTTTTTTTTCGTTGCGTTTGGTGCTTTTTTCGGTGATAGTATATGAGTTTATATACTACTATTAGTTTCTATAGTTTTTATTTATCTGTCTTTGCTTAAATATTTTGCTACTGTGTAGGTAGTTTATGATATGATATATTATATTTTATTGAGGAGGGGTGCCCTATATCTAGTCTCCTTTGGTTATTTGTACTGAATATATTAGTATATTCTCCTTGATATATTACATTACTCATTAATGAAACTTACTACTTATTACTCGATTATAACATAGTTATAAGGTATTGATATTATTATTGTATTAGTTATTATCTAAGTATATTTTATATATAGTATGTTATTATTTTTTGATAGGGCGTTAGGTATTGGGGGGTCCGCTATAGTTGAAGAGTTGAGAGAGTGATTTTTCGGTGGGATATGGCAGTGGTAGGGCTGTATCTTTAGTTATGATGATTGAGAGAAGACGAATTGATGTATGAGTTATATTTTGATGTAGTTTTAAAAGTTTATTACTTTGGGTTGTTTTGGATGTTTTTCTTTTGTCGGCTGTGTCCTATTTGACTATATATTAATATATAGTATATATATTACTATTATATATAATATTATTTCTTATTTATAGTAATTTTAAATTTATATATCCTATATATTTATATATATTTTCTATTTTATTTTTATTTTATATTTATATATAATTAAAGAAATTTTAGATCATATGCACGATTCTACTACAATTAAAACAATATTATTTTTTTTATATATATATTATATATATATAGTATATTAGTATACGTATAGGTGTGGGATGGTTTAAACATTTTTGGTTAAACAATTGGGTTTTAAATCATGGGTTTAAACACATAAAAAACACAATGGTTTAAACAATAAAAAAAACATGGATTTAAAATTATTTAATCAACTGTTGAATATTTAACTGGTTTTGTTCTCTTAGGCAAACTCCTTCTGGTTAATTTGGAATAAATATTTCCAGATCGAATTATGAAGAGGATATATTGATATTAGGGAACAAAGAAATATGGAAGAAAGAATGAATTATATGCTTGAATACTTATTATTATTGCTGCAAAGATGAAAATTAAAAGAATAAGTAATATTATATATATATATATATTAATATATATATATTAATAGTATTATGATATATATATATATATTATATATATAATAGATTACTTCGATAACTTTACAAATGATAAATGCTTTATAAAAAATGTTAACCCACCTACCCAAATATACCCCAATCACACAACAAAATTTTCTCTCCATTATTCATATTTTTGGTAAAGCGTAAATGCATATATATAGTATCTCTTAGTCCATGTATGTCATCTTGAATTTATGTAATATTATATATATATATTATATTTATTATTTAATTATATATCTATTATATGATATATATTATATATTAGGTGGCTTTTTACAACAGTTTCTTTCTTTTTTTGTATGAGATATATATAATAATTGGGGGGGTAATAGTGAGTAAATTATTATTTAAAGAAATCAATATTTATATTAATTATAATTATTTATCTTGTTATATTTAATTAGAAATACAAATTTATTATATTCTAAAAAACATTAAACCGTGTAATATATATATAACCTATTAATCTATATAAAATATTTATATATTTAATTATTTTATTTATTTCTTAATTATTATATTTTTGTTTATTTTAAAAATAATAGATATTGTATTATATATAATAATTTATATTAAATATATTGATTTATATCCTTACTCACGTCCACCATTTTATTTCCATAGAATTAACATTCTTTAGACTATGCACTTAAAAAGATTTACGAAATGATGTAGGTTATTGGAAATTCTTGACATGAATTTACTTTTGTTAAATAATAGATTATCTATGATTTGTGATATAGTATTTTGTGGCGTTGTTTTGTTCTTTTTAGTAGGAATTTTAATCATTGTTGTTAAATAGTTTTTTGTTATCTAAGTGCTTTCTTTATATTAAATGATAAAAATGTGTCGTTGCTAGATGTTAATATGGATATATAGTGTAGTAAGAGCTTTGGACTTTTTTTTTTCTATTTGAAATAGAATTAATAGGCGTCTATAGTTTTTCTTTTTATCTTACAGTTATTATCTATTATATTTATATAAGTTATTATTATATATATATATATATTATATGTTATTTTTATATTTTTATTTTATATTCTAATTATATAAGATTTAATTTATAATTTTTCTATATTATATATATTAATACATGGTAGAGAGAGAGAGTAGTGAGGAGAGAGAGTAGAGAGAGAAGATGAAGAGAGATAATTATGATATATATAGGTAAATATTATAGTATGATAGAATAGATGTTATATAAAAAGTATAGAAAGTAAAATAAGTAAGAATATATTGTGTAGAATTATAATATATATTATATAGTATATAGTAGTATATAAATAGTATTAATATATATATATTATAATATATATATAATATACAAGTAGTGGTCAAAGACAGAGGTGAGGCGTACAGCAGCGGAAAGAGGGTGAGAAAGGCTGGAGAACATGAACGAGTGTGTGCGCTTGAGGAGGGGAGCCAGTTAGTCGTTGCTGGGAGGAGTTTGTAAAACGAGATCTAATCACTGGTAGTGGAAGAATCACTCAAGGGAGTTGTTTTATATATACAGGGATGAAAGCAGGCGGGTAATTTTCGGGGTTTTTTTTTTTCTTTTTTTAGCAGTAGAGCAGGATTACACTGAACTGCACTCGAGGGTGAGGCCTTTCAGGAGAGGGAGGGGGGCAGGAATAAAATACAGGGAAAGCGCCACGCACAAGCGGGGCCAAACTAACCCAATCTTCTCAGCGTAGTCGCAGACGTGGGTTTGTAAAGAAGAGAGAGATTAAATGTACAGTAGGAATACAGAGATGGCAAGGAAGTTCGCACAGAAAGAAGGTGGTGAAGAGGATGCCGCACAGCAAGAAACGAGTCCGTGGATTTTCATGCTCACGGCAAAATTATGCGAGAGATGGCAACCCTTGTATTGGCGAGGGGCGACGGTCAATGGAGTGAATGGCGAGCGGGCTCAACTCTCTGAGCATTCTAAGCTCGTTGTAGAACTGTAGAAAAAGATTGTATTTACTCTATTGCAGTAGTATTTTACATCTATACAAATTATACTATCTAGATTGGTCTCCTTACATGGGTCGTGGTTACGGTTGCCGAGTTGTAGCGGAGATGCGGTGCTGAGGTACTTCGCATAGTCGGTCCTGTATTCTATTGATAGAGGACTCTTTGATAGGGTTTAAGTCGAGTATCTTTTTAGCTTATAGTTGTTCAAGTGGTACATCTTGCATAGTCGCGTTCGCGAGGGCGGGATTAATCTGGTTGTTTTTTGTTATATCTTATTTATTCTACCCTCTTATATATGATGGTTGTATATATATACTAATATAATTTATATATTATATGTATTATGTTCTATAGTATTTATTAATATAATATATATTATATTATATTTATATAATCTTATAATATATATTAATTATATAGTTATATTAAATTATATATATAGTTATATATAATTATTATATAGTATTAATATATCATTATAATATATGTTATATATATTTAATATTATATATATATTAATATATTATTATTAATAGTATTATATTTATATATTATTTAATATATTATATATATAAGTATAGTTATATTTAATATATATATATCTATATATATGAGTGTATATAATTATATATATATATATTTATATATAGGTATATATATATTATATATTAATATTAATATTATATATTATATATTATATATATATATATAGTATAGTTTAGTATATATATTAATATTATATATATATATATATATATATTATATATATATATATATATATATATATAGATATTTATTTATATATAATATATTATGATTATATATAGTATAGATATATATGTATATATATATATTATATGTATTATATATTATATTATAAATATATAGAATATATATAGTATTATATAGTATATATATAGTATATATATATTATATATAATAATAGTATATCTATATATATATATAGTATATATATATATATATATATATATATATTATACATATATATATATTATATCTATATATATATTATATATATCTATATATATAATATTATATATATATATATATATATATAGTATATATATATAGTATAATATATATATATATATATATAGTTATATATATATATATTATATTATATTATATATATATATTTCTAGTATTTCAAATATAAAGTGGTAAATAATAGGTGTTGGGATGGTTTTGAAGCATTGTTCAACATTGGTTTAAACGCATAATTAAAATCACATAAAAAACAATGGTTTACATAAAAAACATGCATAAAATATTTGAAATATATTTATTAATGGTTTTCCTTAGCATGTTGATATGTTTTCTCAATTTTTCAATCGAAGAGTAACTGAAGGCAATAAAAAATTTTGCTGATTTTATATTATTGTGAGATTGATGTATAATATATTTAGTAATATTATAATATATATATATATTATATATATATTATATATATATATATATCATATATATATATATATAGATAGTATTATATATATTATTTTTTTATATATATATATATATATAATATATAGTAATATAATATATATATATATATGATATATATATATATTATATATGTATGTATATATTATATATTATTAGATATATATAGTATATATATATATATATATATATTATTATGATATTAATATATATATATATATATATATATATATATATATATATATATATATATATATATATAATATATATATAAATATAGTATATATAATATATTTATATATATATATATATAAGAATTATAAACTATTTTATATATATAAAGTATATATAGATATATAATTATAGTATATATATATATATATTTTATATATATTATATTATATAATATAGTATATTATATATAATATATAGTATATATATAAATATATATATTATAATATATATATAATATAATATATTATAATATATAGTAGTTATATTTATATATTATTATATATTATTATATATATATAATGTATATATAATATATATATTATTATATATTATATATATATATATATATATTATTATATATTTATTAATATTATATATTATATATATTATTATTATATATATATATTATATATATTATTATATATATGATATAAATATATCAAATGCGAAGCGTCCAGTCATCTATTGATGAGGAGATGACTGACCAGATGAGTAAAGGTAAATCATTCCTTTTTCAAATTTCATTATATTTATTTTTATTTCCTTATATATATATACCAGTGGTTTACATATTTAAAAAATATATATATATTTTATATATTATGATATATATATATATAGTATATAGTATATATATATATATATATATTATTAATATATATATATATATATAGTATATATATATACTATATTATATATTATATATATTATATTATAATATATAATATATTATATATATATATATATTATATTGTAAATTTAGATGATTTCCCAATAAATAAAATCAATAAATATTTATTGATTTGAAATAAAACCTATAATTCAAAAACAAATTCTGCTTCGCAATTCACTCTCTCAAGCTTAGGTTCTATTGCAACACTTTCTGCTAACCTTGTTTCTTTTATTCATTTTTTACGACCTGAATTGACACTTCTTTAGCTTTTGGATCATAAATTGGCCAAGATTTCGTAAGATCTAGTGAAGTCACGATCTTAAAATCCGGGGAATAAAATCCAAAGTCATTCCTAAATCCACAGGAATAATCGCAAATGGATTTAAATCGGGATTTGTTCTGTAAATCTTTCGAACTTTGTGTCATAAGAAAAATAGAGAGAGGGAGAGATGGTGGGGAAAGAGAGGGAAAACTTGGGAGTTAGAGAGAATAGAGTAGGGGACGAGAGGGACATGGGGAGAGCAATCTTTTAAAGGGCTAGATATAAGAAATTCATTCGTTTCGGGTTCTATCATTGCTTGGAACGCTAATGAATATGGATCTAGAAATCTAGTAGTTAGAGATCAGAAAAAATTTTATATATATAGAAGACGTGCTAAACAGTATGAAATATAAAACTTAATATATATTTGAATATTTATTATATATAATATACTATATATATATATATATATATATATATTAATATAGTATATACTATATATATCTATATTATAAAGATTTATATATATATTATATATATATATATATATTATATATATATATATATATATATATATATTATATAATATACAAATATATATATTATTTTTCCTTTCTCTTTTAAAAATAAAATTAAATAAAAAGACAGGTTGTTTTGTCAAAAGTGAGACAAAGATAAAAGAATTCTCACTTACCAACTTCTCACTCATATTCTGCAACAAATTTTAATGTTAATAATAATAATAATAATAATAATAATAATAATAATAATAATAATAATAATAATAATAATAATAATAATAATAATAATAATAATAATAATAATAATAATAATAATAATAATAATAATAATGTTATTTGTGAATATTTAAAGCTTGTTTTACTTTTAATCTCAATATTTTATAAAGTATGTTTGATATGTTTAATGAAATTTAATATTATAATTGATATATAATGAAATATAATAATCATATTATAATTGATACTTTTATTTTTAATAAAAATATAAATTATAATGTGACATTCTTGAAATAATTTTTATATGTTAATGAAAGATGTTATTAGATATTTAATTTTAAATAATGTTGTTTATATCTTGAACTTTATACTAATTAATAAATTAATAATTAATATATTATATTTAGTATATTCATATTTTTTAAGGTGCATTTATTTTAAAATTATTTTTTATTTGTACCACACAGGTTTTTATAGATTGGACTAGTTTTTGTATCTTGAATTTTTGTATAGATTGGATTTGAGTAGGAGAAATTAAAATCTTAAGGATTGAAGCGTTTATTTAATCTTCCCACGGTCGGATGTTGATGGGGAAATACCAGTATCGGAACCCATGCATAATTCCGACCATACTGGCTTCGCTTGCTTAGGATCGTAATGGTTGTAATCTCCTTATTATCTCCCAGACCTTGGCATTTTATCGACTACGAGACTGGCTTTGGATGTAGTGGTTACTACCGCCTTCCGTATTTTTAGCTACAAGACCGGGGTATTTTTGCGACTACAAGACAAAGGTTTTCGTAAAGAGGAGACGAGGGATTCGCCTACACGTATCTGGATACTTCTGAGACCACAAGAGCCATTTAGTTACTCAATCCATTAAGAGTGACCAAAGAGGTCATTAACAGTTCCAAGTTAAACCTTTGTGAAGAGCAAAGTGGTGGGAAAATATCAACCAGATTTCTCAGTGTGAGTAAAAATTAAAAATAGAGAATTTAAATTTTTTTACACAAAACAGACCTTACATTAAAGATAAAGTAATTTAGAATAGGAAATTATATGCAAGTGGTATATGTCATACTATCGTCGTTAGACCTTAATATGCATTATACTTCATTTTGCTTAAATTTCAATAATTAAAACACTACACAAAAAAGTGCTGTTTTTTTATATATAAATAAAGCAAGTGTTATTGCTTTCTAACACATTAACAGCTATAAGAAAAGCTTTAACAAGGTGACAGAAAAATTCACCATAAAAAAAAGGCCATCAGAAAAGAGTTAAAAGGCCATTTACTTTATTTTTATTACTGTTTAAAGTGTGAAAATAAAAAAGAAAAGACTTTAATAGATTTGTTTTTCAATATATATTAAATATATTAATTTTATTTTAAAATTTGAAAAAAACATTGTTTTTATTTTTTATTGTTTTTTTTTTGTTTTTGTTTTTAAAGCAAAACTTATAAAACAACAATAAAATCGTTTGATTGTAGTTATTTTCTCATGTATTGTTCCAGTGGGAAGATTTTTTAAAAGAATACAATTTAGCAAATAATGGCAAGCTAACCGCCTTATCAATTACATTAAAAGTTTACGTTAATTAAATTTTTTTTTTTATTCTTCTAAAAGATAATATAGGCTTAGTTAATAACGTTTGTGGAAAAAAGATTTACTAAATTATCATAATTAACGCAATTATAGCTTTAGATAGATTAGTAAAATCTCAAAACAGCAACAGAAATGAATGCATAAATAGAATCATAAAATAGATGTTGAGGCACAAAGTGTGTTCCCGTAGAACGTCTCTATTTGTAACGATTTGTAGATCTGAGTGAGTTCAGATAAACTCGGAATCAGCAAATCGTAAATAGTAAGTATTACATTGGTCACGTAAAAGCTGAATGAAAATAGTAAGAGTAATCTGGTCAGCCATTAGTCGGAAATACAGGAAGTAAATAAAAATAGGGAAACGGCACTGACGCGGAAGTGCCATTGACAAGGACGAAATTTGAACTTGTCCCAGTGACGCGAATTTTTCATCTTCTTACCCCTTCCTGCTTTATACGCTTACACAGCAAAACACACACATTAAGCACCCTTATATATTATGACTAATATAATATATATATATACTATATACTAATATATATATACTATATATAACTATATATCTATATATCTATATATAGTATATTTATATATATATACTATGACTATATATGATAATCATAATATATATAATATAATAATTTATATAGTATATAATAATATATATAGTATATATGTTATATAATATATTATATATTGATAAATATATATATATAGTTATTATATGTATAATATCAATTATAATATTATATACGTATAATAGTTATGTTATCCTTATATATATATCATATATATATATAGATATATATATATTATATTGTATATATAGATATATATATAGTATATGACTATATATATATAACCCTTTTTACTTTATTGAATTTTTGCATGTATTAATTAATTTTTCGTTATAATTACGTATTAATTATATATATCGTAACGCGTAGAGTATATACAGGTAAAAAATTTTTGAAAATTGTATGGTCAAACGGAAAATGACCATTTACCCATAGAAAATTTTGAAAAGTCAAAATTTTGAAATTTAAGTTTCTTTTTTGGGTTTTTGGGTTTAAAAATTAATAGTGTTCATTTTTTTTAAGAGAAAAAAAAATAAATAAAAAATAAATAATAAGTGTTTTTTTTAATTATTTAATTAAAAGTGTTTTTTTTTTTTAAATTACTAAAGTGTTGTGATTTAACGAATATAAAAGTTTTAAAGTAAGAAAAGACCTTATAGGAAGACAAAAGGTCACACTGACAAAGGCCACTAAGACAAAAGGTCAAAAGGTCACAAAAGGTCAGAAAAAGGTCAAAAGGTCAGAAAAAGGTCAAAAGGTCAGAAAAAGGTCAAAAGGTCAGAAAAAGGTCAAAAGATCAGAAAAAGGTCAAAAAGGTCACAGAACACAGAAATTGCTCTAAAATAACGGAAATTGTTATATTTGACCTAAAAATATTAGAACTTGTTACCTTTGACCCAAAAATAACAGAACTTGTTATCTTTGACCTAAAAATAACAGAAATTGTTATATTTAGATCCAGAAAATTGAAAATTCATTTTATTGGTCTAAAACATTTTTTAAGTTGTTTTATTAATTCCAAACTTTTAGAAAAGGTTCTACAATAATAGAATTTGAAAAATAAATAGAAATCAATTGATTCCAGACATAGAAAATATTTTATAGAAAAATATAGAACAAATTTTGAAGAACAAAAGAACTCTAGAACAAGCAAGAGTTATAGTTCACCTTTGACAAAGAAGAACAAATAAGTTGACCTTTAACATTTTAAGAACACACCCGACTAGAAAAAGGGGATAGTTGTTTCTTAATTACAGCGCAGAAACTAATTAAAAATAATTATCAAATAAAACTTTGATATTTTCTAAATAATTTTGAAAGAAAATTATTTTTATTTCTGAACTTAGTTATTAAATTTTAATTTTTTTTTAAATTTAATCGTGAATAACTCTAGACAGTATTTCAATTTAATAGTGAATAACTATAGACAGTATTTAAATTTAATAGTGAATAACTATAAATAGTGTTTAATAATTGAAATCGAATAAAATAATTTCAATTAATTAATTAGGAGTTAATACTGTTATAAACTCCTTTGTTTGAGTTTAAATAGAACTTTACATATTTTCTTGGAAACATAGAAAGTTTTTGAAAAATATTAGAATACAGTTTGAATATTTTTTTGGAATATTTTGAAAAATATTTATTTTTGAAATATTTGAAAACCACTATAGTCAGTTTTTTTTTAGAAACATTTTGAAAACTTAGTTTTTTTTTGTTTAAAGAAACCTCATAGTGTCTTAACAATCCAACACGACAGATAGGATTGTTTAATAATTCAGAAACCTTATAAATTTATTAATTTGAATTAATTAACGATTAATCATGACTATGCTTGATCCAATAGTCTTAACAGTCTTCGTAATTTTCTGCATTGTTCTCTCTTCTCTGCCACCGTGGTTTCAAGAGGGCTATAGCCCGGACCAGTTGACCCCTGAACGAAGCTCAGGAGGCGAGCCTGAAGGGATATAAAAGACTCAGAACAAATGAATAACATGGATGAAGACATGGTAATGAGAACACAGAAGAATATTCAATAAGTGATGAAGGAACAAGACATAACAGGAAATGAAGACTACAGATGAACAACAATATAAAAGGAGAATACGGGGCTAAACCCAAGATAAGCGGAACGCACACACAAGATATGGGACTTCTCATTTTGACTTTAGTCTCCCTACTAATATTGTGTATAAGCAATGTCCCCTTTTCAATCCATGAATCGAAAAGATCAGGCATGGAGTTAGGCAACCAACATCAGGAAAGACAGAATTTAAAGAAAAGATACCAAAGGTTCAAAAGACAAGTGTTTTGGACAATACCTTTAACCAATACACATTTAAAGACATCGGGGGCTACTCCCACTAAATAAAAAGAAAACTTTCCTCTGCCTCGAATGGCCAAACAGAATTTTTTAAACAATAACGAAGTGAATTTCGCGAAACTGGGGTCAGAAACCAACCAGTGAAACCTCTACTATGGAGGACAACCGCAGGAAAATCCTGTGGGGCCATCCCAATAAATATCTTTAACTAATCTTTTAGTATGCAGCGCACACCTCCCAGGCGGCAACAAACGCTCTTCCAACAAAACATGGCAACCTGGTTACAGATCCATATCCTTTGGAACCCCTTATGGGCGAATAATATCCAAATGCCTGCGATTTACACCTCCATTTTCCAGAATGCCAAAAAAGAATTTAAATTGATATGGAAGAAATACCAAGACACTACAAGCTTGGGTAAGGGATTAAATTTGAGGACTTACCTCAACTACGTTACAGAAGCAAGATACGATGTCACGTTAGGCCTAATAACTAAAAGACAGAAAATAGACTTTACTAAGGACTACAATCTCTTCTGATTTCACATCAGAGGCCCGTCAATATATTCTCAAAGATAACAGTTTTTCTAGGTGCAAGACCCTACGAAGAACTTCTGATCACTCTGGAAGAGATTTTTTCCCAAGCCCCAGCAAAAGCCGAGAACACATCTTCTAGTTTATTGAAGCAGTTCATTGAAATTTACGGAGAAAACCACAGCTGCAACTCCTACTGCATTCATGTTGGACTTGACAAGAATCCCTCTTGTGGGAATACTCAGAGAAAACCTCAATGGATATGAGAAATCTGTTCCTTTGGATTTAACAACTTCTCACACCGATTAAATATCTTAATTTATGACTAAGATTTTAGAGAGTTATCGGCATAGCCGAACCTCAGAGACGCATAAAAGACCTTCGAGAAAAAGTATTAAAAGATTTTTTAATCCTAGACCATTAGCGTTCGTAGAACATTTTGGAGAACCTTATAGCTAGATAGAAAGAGCGAGTCCTTGTTCCAAACTAACCATAGAGCAGAACAAAGATAGAGGAAATACAGCTAGAGTATTCTATACAGAGAAAATAGCAAAAACAATACACGTGAAATTAGAAAAGAAAGAACTATGTTATAACCCTTCCATGAGGAACAGACCCATGAATGGGGAAATAAAAAGAATACTTCTAAATTTTCAGGAAAAGGACAAGCCCTTCTCCAAATATATGAAATATTTAGAAAAGTGAATAGTTTAAGGAAACTTTCAGTAAAGAATAAAAGTCAGATGGACTTATTGGCGGGCCCCTAAAATGCTGCAATGCTTTAAGGGTTCCATCAATTCTCAGAAACTGGTGGTTGAATAACACATATTGGCTGAGTTAATGGTTAGAAATGTCCACCGCCAAAGGCTAGTTTTCGACGTCTAATGCTGTAAGAATGCCGCTAGTATGGTGGATCCCAACGAAAATGAAAATAACATGGTAATACAGTACAATAACCAAAGATTTCTGATAATGGGGTTAAGCTCGAAAGTCGAGATAAAGATGATTTTGCAACAATACCAGGAAAGACAACTCTTACTCAAAAGAATGAGCGTATGCTATCAAGGTAAGAGTCCCAAGAAAACAACCACAGAGTTCATTTGATTACCAATCATCAAGCTGATCCAGAACAAGAAGAAATATTTAAAAGAAGGTGAAAGAAGAAGAGAAATGACAGTTTTTTACACCAGACTCTCTGCAAGAGAGAACAATTTTTAGGTCAGGGCAAAGATTTAAATGAAGAAATGGTAAATAGAACAGTAATTAAAGAAAATACTTCAAGCTTAAAGAAGTCAAAGCGTGGTTTAGTACGTCTGCACGATTTCCCTTTGTGTAATCGAGGGGATATGAGACCCCCAAAGATGGATGTCAATTATTTTTTGTCAAATATTTTTTGACTCGCAGCCGGAAAGGGTCAGAACGAGGTTGGAGTTCATAGCCTACTAGATTTAGGGAGAACAACCTGTTTGATTTAAAGAGCAATTAAAGAAATAGAGAAAGAAGGTATAAAAAAAAGAGAAGAACTTTAAACTGTCTCTTAAAAGCGGCTAGTATTATGTCCCAAGGGATTGGAATCAGATGATTCATCCTGGTAGGAGAAGTACTCTACTCTATTCGAGACTACACCCAAACAGTATTACCAGTCACCTTTTGTGGTAAAACGGGAAGCACTGGAGCTTGGAATGGAATTTTTTTAGGTACAAGTCGTCTTTTAGCTAACCTACCTATAACCATAGACTTTTCTTCATCACATTTAAATCTTAAGGAAGAGGACTATGAATAAACGAGTTAAATCTTTGCCAAATTAGGAGTTACTTTTCTCATGAATTCATACGAAAAGATAACTAACGAAGATTCCATACAATAATTCTAATATGATAATAAAGTTAATTAAACAATTACAGTTGATAGCTGGTAAAACCAATTAAATTAATAAGGCTCCATGAATGAAGCCTTACACCAGAGATTAATTAATAAAGGCTATTGAAAAGCCTACAAAGAGAATTATAACTAAAGGCTCATTGGAAAAAGCCTACAAAGAGAATAATTAATAAGGGCTCATTGAAAAAGCCTAACAAAGATAGCAAATAAATAAAAATCACTGGTTTGTTCTTCAAGACGAACAAAGAAAATTCGCAACTTCCTCCAGTACGGAAGGACCTTTAAAATAGCAGATGAAGAAAATAGAAGTTCCAATTGTTATTAATAGAGAAACAATGGTCAAGCCTGCTCAATCTTATCGGTTTTTGAAAGCTCAAAACCTGACGCCAGAAAGGAGGTTGAACCTGGCAAAAGAATGTGTTTAATAACACCCTGCTTTTTCCGTTAGGGCAATTAACTATTTTTGCAAAACTTTGTGTGCCCCAGTAAGAAAACAAGTGAAGTGTTCATGCAGGTTATATTAATTTAAGTGACAAATCTTTTTATTTAAAACGAAATAAAAACATACGGAAATGTCATCCTATTGTTAAACATTATTGAAAAAAGAATATTTTAAATAAAACTGGCTATTGCTACAGAAATACAGCAAATAGGATCTACTTGTATAGTAACCTGCTCAAAGAATCTGTCAGACAAACAGTTGAAAAATGCATACTACAGAGAGAAATTATAACAGAAAATTTAAGTAAAGAAGATGCAGATGTCTCTATTTTACAGAAACCTGAACAATTAGAAGAACTTTTTTCGGACTTGTTATGGAATAATAAGGACGTCAATTGCCTTTACGACCGATGATGCGTTCCTGTTTGTCCTCATCAGCAGTTTGAAATAGAACTTCCCCCAGATGCTCCAAGATTATTTTTCGAAAACAGTATCGTCTCCCAAATCGCTACTTTGCAAAGCTTAATATTTTACAGATGCAGCTTTAACCCTTTGATACCTACTGATGCCTTTCTAATTTTCGGCCATATAGTTCAACCTCTCTACTGGTGGTGGCCAAGAGAATTCAAACAAACCAAGAGTCTGTATAGAACTATTGGTACCTGAACTCTTTCAGCGTCCCAGATGTGTAGCCCATAATAGCCCTCGATTGACGAGTATATTTTCGTCCCTAGGAAGCAGTGATTTTACTAGCCTGTGATTTTAATGACGCTTACCATTACCCTCGAAGTCGGGAAGAACAACAAGAAATTTAATGGCTTTCCCGTAACAAGGAAATGATTATTCTGCCCACCAGCATTATTATTTGTGCATCAGGAATGCCCTAGTACATATGCTAGAAGATGCAGTCGCGTTAAACCATTTTATTGATGGACCTATTGCCAAAGTGGTATGTTTAGATGATGTCCTAAACAATGGGAAAAGATAACCAGCAGGCTACATGTTATGCGAAAATTAAGAAAGTTTTTACTCGCATGAGACGCCTACGCGCGCAA
>JABUQX010023583.1:0-27857 GCA_015478945.1 Trachelipus rathkii
TATAATATTAATATAATAATATAATATAATATTATATTATATATATATATATATAATTATATATAATCTTTAATATATTTCCCCTAAGATTAATATTTTATATAATATCATTAAATATATTCTATTATTATAATATATATATATATAATTATATTAATTATATATATTAATAATATATTATTTTATACTTATATATATATGTTAATATTGGAGTAAGAGCTTATACATACACAAGAAAAGGCCAGCCTTAATTATGCAATTATATAGAATGTAGTATGTACTAATACTAGAGTACTAGTAGTAGTGAGTATGTGAGGAATAAGCAGCGTGTTATAATTTTAAAAATAGGAAAAAATAATAAATAATATATAAAAATATAAGAAAAAATAATAATTAAAATTATATATAAATTAATAATATCTATATGATATATAAAGATATCTTATGACATGAACGTTACTAATTAATACTAGTTAACTATAAAACAATCTATATGAAATATATCAATCATAAATATATTGAATTTTAATATTATGTTGATATGTGAAACACTGTATGTATATAATATATTATATATATATTCATATATATATTATATATATATATTATATTATATATAATAGACTAATAGTATATATAATATATATATATATACTTAATATATTATAATATATATTAATTAGTATATATTTCTAATATAAAATTATTACTATATATATTAATTTATAATAAGATACATTACCAGGCGAATTATAAATATTAGATCGTCCATTCGTGGTTACGATTACTAATTATATATTATTATATTATTATTTATATTATTATAATTATTATTAATTATAATGTATATTATAATTGATTATTATTAATTACTATATTATTATTATTAATTATTCTATATTATTTATTTATTATTAAATAATTACTAGATTCGTACGTTATTATTTATAGTATTTAAATTATTATTTATTTATTATATAATTATAAATATTCACCTTTATTATTATTATTAATGTTTATTATATTTTAGGTAATTCATAATTATTATTTTATAATTATTACATATTGATTAATTATTATTATTATTATTATGATAATAATTATATATATATTAATATTATTATTTATTATTATTTATTATTATTATTGTTCACTTCTATTGTTATTGAGTTTGGTTTATTAATTATAAGGAGTTTAATTGTTATTGTTATATTTGATATTCGTTATAATGACAGTATCTCTAACATTATTTATTATAAATTTCACTTTCTATTGTATGAGGTTATCAATTGCTATGGAAACAAGTAAATTTTCAGTTTAATATATTATTATAATAATAATTAGTTTTAGTTTATTAGTTATTATTATTACTCTCATCTCAAATTTATGAACATTAATACTAACTTTTATTTATCAATATGGTGTTAAAATCTTGGAAGTTCTTTTAGCGTATTGCGTACTTTTTATATATTTGATTTATTATTATTATGTTTATATTTTTATTTATTATAATTATTTATTTAATAATTATTATTTATTATTATTATTATTTTTATTATTATTGATTATTATTAATTTATTATATTAATTAATATTAATTAATTATATGATTTATTCATTATTATTATTATTAATTATTATTATTATTATCATATTGACTACCAAGCACAATTATATTATTTATAAAATTTAATTATTATTATTATTATATTATTAATTATTATTATTATTATTAATTATTATATATTTATTATTTATTATTATTTATTATATTATTTATTATTTTTTAATATTTATTTATTATTATTAATTATTATTTAATCAGAGTATAAACGGTTATTATGAAATATGTATATGTTCTTAGGGATTATTATTTATTTTTTAAATATACTTTTTAACATAGCATATTTTATCACACTACTCTCACGACTCTCTCGAAATATCATATATATATATCATATATATATATATATTATGACAATTATAATATATTTTATATTTATAGATTACCCACCATACACCCGTAGTACGAGATATATTATACAAATTATTTATAGATATAATCCTATATATCGATATATATATATTTAATATATAGTATATTAGTATATAGTATTTATATATAAATTCAATAATTATATAAATATATTTTAAGGCGTCAGAAGTCGCAGCACGTGTTAATCACTCAGGTTTTTAGATATATCCAGAGATTGATAATCAATAATACATATACCTTTTATATAATATCATATAAACATTCATCAAAGTGAGTACCTCTGCTGCATTAAAACACGCATCTGTTCTCTTCACTAATACTTGTCTCTACGCTCTGAATCGTTTTCAGGGACGAGTCATTTTATACTATCGTCATCATCCCGAGACTCTCTTTTAAATCATCACAGGGTTCGTGACGGCATATAGAGATGGGGGGAGAGATGGGGAGGGGGGTGGTACAGAAATCCACCCCAAAGGATTGGTCATACTTATGCTACATCACGTGACTGTACAGCGAGTGTCTCTTCCACCGGCCCTCTCCGCCGCATAATCCATGTCTATTTGTAGGAAGAGGATCCTAGATGTAAGTTTTTGTCGCACGCAAGTTAGGAAATGATGATAGGAGCTCCATCCTGAATTAATAAGAAGTTTCGTCGTCGACGTATTGGGACATCCTCAAAAGTAGTCAGACATGAAATGGTCTGCAGAAATCATAAAAGGTTTGACAGGTTGACCATCATCAATGAAGAAGTTGGGCCGATGATTTTTTTTCTCTCTCAGATTCATAGCTATAGAAATGCTTCTGCTCTGGTTGTGGTTGATGGAGTCCCTGACTCCTAATCCAACGTGGCATTGGTTATGCTGCCAAATAGATCATATATGTAATCGGTGGACCATTCAATATGAAAATATGACTTTACTATTAGAATACATATGTGCGCACTCATTCAAACAAAAATCTATCCGCTGATCCCCTGTAGCTCAATATCTACTTACGTAGAACTTGCACAAGATGAACTTAATATCGAGGGATGAGAAATTTGTATATCATGAATCCCACGATGCAATTCTGATTATAATTGCATTATGTTTTTAACTTACCATGGCTTATTATTCGACTGATTTTATAGGACCTATCACAACATTCGCCCAAACATAGTGGATGTTCATCATCATGTTTCATTTCTATTTTGGGTTGCGTCTTTAATCTCAGACGGTTTAGCCGAGATGAGTCCCGCAGCTTTCTAGGAAGTGTTTGATAACGCAAAAACATTGTATGGCTAAATGGTTGTGCTCTCTCAGTAGTGGCCTGTTGGTTGAATTCATCAGGATACTGAAGACGTTTGCATACGCCTTTGTCTACCTCATAAACAGAAAGAATTTTGAATGTTTTTTCTCTAACTTAGTTCTCAAGCATAATGCAATCTGAGAAGCAAAAATAAATTGTTGTCAATATATATTATTCGAGACTGTACTCTTAACCCTCACCCGATCTTCTGCGACACCCTATATATATATTTTATATCATACGTATTAAATAGGATAACTATATATATATAGTTATATATGATAACTGATTATTAAATATATATATATATCGAATATATATAAGATATATAAATATATAGATATATAGTTTTGTAGTAATATAATATAGATATTATTTATCATATATATATATATATATATATATATACATATATTATATATATATATATATAAATATATATATATATCATATCTATATGATATATATATTATATATTTAGAGTATATATAATATAATTATATAATATAATACATATATATATATATTATTATATATATTAATATAATATATTATATATCTATATAATATACTAATATATATGATACACTAGTTGCTTACTACTATTATTCATATATTATATATATATTACTATACCCATCTGAGAAGGAATCAGAATAAGAATAGTTGCTCCCCATTATATAGATTACATTACTATATAACTTATATATACATATTTATTATATTAAGATGAGTTTTAAAATTTAAATTTTTTTAAAATGTCAGGAATAATTATTTTAAAATAAGTATTATATATATATTATAATATATATATTATTGTATAAATAGTTATATTATTAGGTTAGTAGTATTTAATAGTATTATATATTATATATATAATAAAGTAACTCAAAATAATAAAACAAAAGGAGCAAAAAATTTATTTTAGCAACGTTTCGTGCGTACTGTCACTTCATTCAGCTTAACATGAATAACATTATTAATTCTCTAAATTATTCCAATAGTTTTGTTAATTTAAATTATTTAAAGAAATCTTTGTTCTATTATATTTGTTCATATATAATTATATAGTAATATGTATACGATATATATATATATATATACTATACATAGTGTATATCTAGTATATATAAATAGGTATACTTTATAGCTAGTATATAATTTAGGTATATATATATTATGATAGAGATATACTTAATGAAGTATATATATATATTGATATTTTTATATATATATTATATATAGATATATATAGAATATAGTTATAATATTTAGCGTATTAGTATTAATAAGTCAAATATAGATACTATATAATATACATATATATAATATATATATATTAAATATATAAATAGTCTAAAGAATAAAACCTTTTATTCTATTGTCTACGGAAATTATATATAGTATATATATAATTTATATATATATATATAATATATAATGAGTGATACATAGAAATATAACTAAATGTAATGAAATTACTAAATCATATTATAATCTATATCAGTCCCAAAAGTAAGTTACTCGAATAATCCTCATGATCAGTGAGTAGATGTAGACGTCTCGTGACATAATTAGAGTGAGATAGCTAGTTATCTAGGCTACATATCCATACCAGGTTAACCAGATTTATAAGTCAGTCTTGCACTAGACAAGCATCTGTTATGTGTATGACTGTTCTAGACCTCAGGAACGCCTTTTGCGCTAAAGAGTCAATCAGATATATGTTGTTTAGGGCGAGTTTTTATCGCAACTACGAAGGTTTGCGTTTTTTGATGCAGGTTAAATATTGAGTAGCGGTAGGTCTATCAAATTCCTCGTGTATGAAACTACAAGTCCATGAAGGGAGTGCTATCTGAGACATATTGCTTCTTTAAAATACGAAGCATATGGTGATGCTACACTCATTATTTGGAGAGAACTATGGTGTATTGAGTGGATGAGAAAATGTGTGATAGAAACCCTTTCGCGGTTCGAAGAACCACAATTCTTGGGTCTTCAATCTCTATCTTCTCTTCAAAGTATGATATGTTGGAAGTTTAGTTAGTAGCTAGTCGTATGGCGATGAGAATCTGCCGTTGCAGTGTTCAGAGTGATTGCAGAAGAAACTAGTATTTATTCATTCCAGATTCTAACTTAGAAGTTATTTGCAAATTTACTAATTTTCGGAAAGAGACGTATCCTTTACCGAATGGATCTCGTCTTTTTGAACAGAAATGCGAACAGGTTAATATAATTATTTAAGATTGAATTATTTAAATTTTTATGAAATAGGGTATGGCATTTTATTAAATTTTTTGGAGTAAAAGGTTATAACAGGCGGAATCATGAGTTTCTTGAGTAAGAAGTACTGAACGAAACGGCAAGGGCGAATGGCACACAAAAAATTCTCCTCGCCGAAGAATACACATATGAGGCAAGTCCAGGTGCAAAACACTGATTTTGTTTTTTCGCATCAGCGTGGTATTAGGTGCCAAGGATTGTACCTTCAGGACATACAGTTTATACCCCACGTTCTTTTCACAAAGATGTTCTTGGAACGTATTCGAAAACGCGAGTTACAATGCAGAATCAGAACATTCGACCATTGTCAATCCGGCCATCTGGGTGCCTAACAAAAGATAGACCATGATAATGCGCTACTACAGATACGGCTCACACTTAGCCTAGCCACGGCAACTAGTCAATTATAGAATTTCTGGCTAAGAAAAGCAATAGTCGAAAGCATGAGAAAAAGATTGTATCTAATAAAATCAGTTCCACACATTCTTTATTGACATCGGCCAGCACATGCCCCAGATTCTAGCTTCGTGTGATTTCCTAACGATTCGTTTCCCAAGCTGAAAATCGATTCTAACAGTTCGATTATATTGGGTCATTATTTTGGGATGATGGAAAAATAATAATTAACTAAAATAAAAAAAAAGAGATTAACGCACCGTAAATTTAGTTTAATGATCTCAAGCCGTAAGAGCGATTAGAATAAGATATCATTATAATCAATAAAATTTTATTATTAATAAATCTTATATAAACATGATGTAATATAGTTGAAATTACACGAGTGTAATGTCTGAGTAAGTACTCCGAGGCTAAAGAAATTTAAGTTAGATATATTTAAATAAGTAAAAAAAACAAGTCCAATTTATTTCTTTTAATAGACGATTAGTTTTGAAACAGTTGAATAGTGAACGTACTAACAATCACACAGTTATTCGTCCTTACCGAGTTGACGCCCCCCCCCCTTCTTGATACCCTTTATTGACATTACTCACATACCACACCACACCCTAAAAAAACCAACTAGACACGACACAATATTTAGGGAGTTGATTAGGCGCATAAAGAAGCGCAATATAGTTAACCATAAATGATAGGAGGTGCCAATCAGTTGTTTCCCACACACACACTCTTTACCCCACCAAAAGAGGGGTTTTATTAGCGATTTTCTGCCCTTAAGTCATTGTCTAAGGTAGTTTATTCATAAGTAACTCCAAGACACAGCCCAGAGAGGTGAAGAGGAGTTATTCACTATTTACTATAGGAGGTGTGGTGGGGTGACTAATGTGATTAATTAAAAGATGTATCTTACAGTGTTGCAAGCAAACGATATTCTGTTTCAAGTAAATGCATTTTCAATCATCCCAAAAATGGATGGAGCAGTCTCTCGTATAGGAATGAATGACGCTCTCCTAAGGGGTGCACTAACATTGTCTTCGAGATTGGGCAAGGTTATTGAGAACAGTTGAAGGGGATGGAAATAGAAATTGGAGCAAGTTTGGGGACCTCTCAGAGAGCATTGACGGCGTCTAATGATGGAATTGGATGAATAATTATTGTGCAAATTTTCTTTTCTTGCAGAATTATTTGGGTGTGCCTAAGATAGGCATCACATTGGTGACGATACAAGCACGTTATCTGCAATGCAGCTGTGTCCGGCCTTAGCTAGAACCTTCGACTGTATCATTACTGCTTTGAGATCAAACTATAATATAATTGCATCCCCAGCCAGTTTATTTATATAACTATCTATTGATCAACGGTTAAAGATTCTCGCAGGATATTTTTATATTCATTTAGCAGTATACATACCTTTCTACATCAGCTGTATAAATGATGATATGCAAAAAAATTACCGCTATACAATCGCGGATGATACTAGAAAGTAACCTATAATTAAGTTACCCGTATATATGTTTATATTCCTACAGTTGACGCGGACCTGACTCATATCGTGCTCTTCTTAACGTAATCCAGTAGAAAATATATTGTAGTACCTGTCATAATATTGTACCGATCGAAGGACACGCTTTCAAGTATATTGATACAGTATTTATATTGCACCTAGCTTGGACTTTCAGGATCCGTCTGTACACACTAAAAACAATTGTCATGTTCAATCTCGCTGCTTGTTATTACCTAATCATGAAGTTAATATTATTATAATTAAAATTTCATAAAACAGTGGCTTTATCCCGCGCAAATGAAGCTTCGAGAAATTTTTCCAGCATACCACTAAATTGATTGTTGGCTAAAGGGATTAAATTTCGATAGTTCTTCTTAAGTAGGAAATTCTTAAAAAGTTCTTTTAACCATCCAACTCGCTACGGACTTACGTTAACAATTATCAAGGGTCAATTCATCGAACAGATTGTATTTTTTCAACAAGCAAAGTTTATCTTCTTTCATTCAGGGAGCATTGATTTGTGCACTAGCCTTATATGCGTTTGCGCTGCTGCGCGATGCGTATAAAGGCAGGCTTTCTTTTCATTCAATGAAGCTAGAATACTAACTGTCATTGATGATATCCGAGTTATTTTATTATCTTAAATTTTGAATCTTAACTCAATCTCATATTTTTCTCTACGCACTTAAATATTTTGATTTCATAGCAATATATATTAATATAAATTAAGACTATAGATCTTAGTTCGATCTATTTGGAGACTAAATACTATATGTATGTATTCCATAGTGCTTTAACTAATCTATCCTAATACTAATTATTCATAATAGATCTCAAAATAATCTTAATAATACATAGTGATATAAAATCATAAAATAATATAATAATTTATAATATATATTATAAAATAATTATTAATTTTAAATTAATTTAAACATAACCATCATTAATATCAGGTTAATAATTCTCAAGTATAAATATTATGTGTAATCTTAACATATAATAAACTGAATTACAATCTACTTAATTCGAAGGAGTATATAATTAGAAATTCATTCAAATATCTTATTTATATATTTTTATTTATATATTATATATATATATATATAAATATTTAAAAATTATATATATATCCGTTGTTAAAATTGCAGCTACTCATAGACCAATTCTTATTTAAGAATCTTCTATAATCATACAGAACCTAATTAAACAGTGGACAATAGAGAAATATTTCAAGAATATACTAAATAATGACCTAAATGATATTCTTCGTAAATAGATGACTTCATTCTTATATTATTCATAATAGCTAGTAGAATAAATAACTCGCACATAATGAATAATAGTGAATAATAATAATTAACTTAGTATTCGTAAATATAATATAATTACATATGCACGTAAGAAATATTTAAGTACTATAAATGACTAAACTCTGATGATCCCTCTTATTTATAATCTAATAATAATAATAAGGATACAATAATGAAATTGCCATCATAGAAGTACAGCCGAAAAAAAGTCCACGTGCCGGCTGCCTACTGCGTATAAAATTATTGATGAGACGGATTACTTAATTACTGGTCCGGGAAATGCCTTAGATGATCACTCGGCTCATCTAGTTATGTCGCGCGGGGCAGTCTGAGTGCGTCCTCTTGGGAACTTATCGTCTAAAATTCGTGTATCTTGATGCGTATTCTTTATTATTCAAGGAAATTATCTTCATATCTATAAATTATATAATACGAAGTTAACAGAACAGAAAAAATTATGAATCCTTTATCATCAAGAACAGTAACAACTTTATTCAGCAACCTGATATCTAATAGAGTCAAATTTGGCTTTAATAATAGCACAATTAATTAATATTTAATTATAGAAACTAAAGTGTTTTATTCTATAATGACTGAAATGTAAATTATGTCTTGTTTCATTTATTCGACAATTAAAAACCTAAGTAATAACAGCAGCTTTGAGTTTTTAAATATATTGCTGTTGCTGTTAGTCAGCCTGTGACAGATTCGTATCCTATCATGTTTAGACTAATGGAAACGAATCCACTATGTTTCTAGTTACAGCTGACTAAATATATAGGGAGCTAACTTCTCCAGATGCTCAATAGTTTAATAATATAATTTGATATTATAATTATTTTTACTTACGGATAGGTTCGGTTTAATATTTAATGACTTAGTCTAACAACTCGTAACAATTATGCAAACATTTATCTTTACAAGTTTCATAAATTGATGGCAATAATTCATATATCAATCAGTGGGCAAGGCATTAGGGATATCTCTTGTTAGAAAAAATAAATTATACATATCAGATTGTAAATTTAATATCGTTTTTAATTTTTATTTGAGAATTATATCTGAGGAGCTTAGTATTAAACAAAAAATAAATTCAATATTGATTCAATGTGTATATTAACCTTCAGTAAAATTAAAACAATTATAAAATACCGGTAACTATTGGTGGTCGGTGATTACTTGTAACAAAAAATGAAAAGAATATTAAGTGCGACTCATTTTTCTTGGTCCAACCCCGGGTTTTTTCCGTCAATATATATAATATATGAATATATATATATATATATATTACTATTAATATATTATAATTTATTATACTATATATTTTATATAATATATATATATATATATTATATATCATATATATATAATATATATATATATTATATATTCTATTATGTATATTTATATATAAATATATTATACATATGTTATTACTATAATATCAATAATATATATATATACTTATAAAATATATATTATATTATATTATATATTATATATATTATATCTATTTATTATATAATAAATATATTATTATATTATATATATATAATCCAGGAAACAAACAAAAATTCACAATAAAAAAGAAATTCCAATGTATACAATTTATCTTGACTTCAATTAAAAAATATTATCTTTTATCATTATATATTTATTAATATTAATTATATAATATATATTTAATTATATATATTATATATATATATATACTATAATATCTATTATTATAATATATATTTAGTTATTGGGATGTGCGATATTCGGTAAGTATTGGTATTCGCAAATACCTGAATATTCGTGTATTCGACTTTTTGCCGAACTATTCGGGCCGAATTATTGAGCTTTATAAAAATAAATTACGTCAACATAAAGGAAGTTATTTCAATTTAAATGAAATTTTAGAAACTTATTTTCCCAATAAAAAAAATATATTGCAATTTTGTAGCAATATGGCGAAAATCTTTGTCAATTGTCAGATCCTATAGGGCCTTTGGACAATTTTTCAATATTCTAAAAAATAGAATTTCATTTAGTGATACGGATAATGGACCAAACATGGAGCTTCTATATATTTACTTATTCCTATCATTTCTGTTTTATTCACGTGTTGCATACTATAGCATTCACGAATTCAGTATTATGATAAAAGTCGTTAAAGATATTTATTTTACTTGAGAAGCAGTATCTCTCATTTTCCATTCAGCAACGGCAGTGCAAAGCTTACAACTTTACAGATGCAGCTGAATCAAACAGCATAAATAAATTCAAGACGTTTCTACACGCTGAAGAATTATGATATGTCTTAAAAGATTCCCCTATCCATATATCCTATCCTATACGCTGCTGAATGCAATCAGAAAAATGTTGACTGATTTTCAGTGAAAAATTCCATTTACTTAGCCATTTGACAGCATCACTAAAACAGCATTAACGTGAAGTAACATGTCGCCCAAGTGATCCCTTCCATTAATCTATTTTTAAATAAGGCAATTAAAGCAAAAGTTCAGTGGAATAATTATCGTTGAAGACTTAAAGAAATCAGTGAAAAAATCCCTGAAATTACAGTATCATATTTTGTGTAGCTCTTTTTAACTTAATCTATCATTAATCAGATGAATCAGTAAAATATGGTCGTTGAGGCATGAAAGAAATGCATGAAAATTCTATGCTCTGATCTTCTGCTGAATGATTGCAAGTAGTGGGAAAGTAAGCATGAAAGCTCCATTTTTCACTTCTTTAGAATGATTGTCTTAGAAGAAATTGTGGATCAATCGTCATACAGAAAGACTAGTGAGAGTGAAAAGAAGTCGCCATTTCCTTATGACGATGGATTTTGTACATAAAGTAAAAGGTACTACCGGAATTAAACATTCAAGAAATAACAAATAATATATAGCTTAGTCCTATTTGACGCATGAAGAAAATGATATTCCTTCAATTGGTGGAAAACACTGGAATAGTTTTATGAATTTTGAAAAAGACTAGCAGTCTCTACCGTCATCAGTGAAGTGAAAGAATATTAGTAACAGGAGGATATTTAGAATCCACAAAAATAGGGTTATCCCTGAAAATGGAGAAACTGCTATGTTCTGTCATTTTAACCCTTAGAGTTTGATTTCAAATGAAGTTTACATAATATAAGAATTTTCACGAATATTTCATCAATTTTTTCATTTAATTATTTTTAATATGTGAATGGTCTGCTATAGGTAAGAAATAGTTAGTTGGGTGTCGGAGTCGGGGAGTGGTTCGGTAGTTTTGAAGAGAGTGGAGTCGGGTCGGAGTTTGAAAAGGGTGAGTCGGAGTCGGTAATTTGAATAGGGTGGAGTCGGGAGTTGGTAATTTTCAAGAGTCGGTATTTTTCAAAAGGGTGGAGTCGGTAATTTTCAAAAGGGGTGAGTCGGAGTCGGTATTTTTGAAGAGGTCGGAGTCGTAATTTTTTGAGAGGATGGGAGTGGGTCAGGATCCGAAAATTTTTGAAACCGACTCAACCCTGCTATAGTAGAAATAGTCTATTATTTTTGTTGTTTTATGACTTTCGTATATAACACTGGTAAACATGAAATTTCCTGGGCGGGGTTTCGCAATTGATTATGAATGTGCTGATTCAAAAATGTAATCGTTTTTGCATTATCACATCGGATTTGTGAGATATTGTGTAAGATTTTATGTAAAAAATTCTATGATTTTTACCATTTTTAGAGGGTCTATCACAATTACTGGGATATATATTACTAATACTATACATTATACTATATACTATAATATTTATATATATATATTATATATATATATATATTATATATATTCTATATAATAATATATAATTATAGTATATATATATATTTATATATGATATATATAAATTATATTATTATATATATATATATATTATATATATTATATAATATATTATATAATACTAATATTTAATATTAATTATAATCTATATATATAGTATATACTATGAAGTTTTTAATATATAAATGAAAATGTGATACATGTTTTGATAGATTTTCGCGAAACATATAATACAATATGAATAAAGAGTAATATGGGGACACAATGAATGTAATAGAAGGATGGGTTTAGTTAATGTTTTCTTTCTTCAATGTTGTAACTTTCTTAGGAAATATTCTACTATGCATAGCGTCTGGAATATCCTCATCAAGCTCCACAATAGTCGGTCATCATATTGATATCAACTTGCCTGGTAACGTCTTTGCTTTAGATGATGGAGCGTTTTACCTGCTCAATCAGCTAACATCGCCTAGGTAATCCGGAAATTTTTCTTAGGTGAGAATGTAAGTAGTGCAACTTTATACTCATTCTACATACATGAAATGCAATGTTAGCAATTACTGTACAAGTTTTAGTGGTTCTCGGGCTTTCCTGTCCCCGAAAATTCTGTGCTACATCTGATAAAGCATTCCAAGCTCTTGCTCTAACACAGTCCTTGTTGTAGCAAAGGCAGCATCACGGAGGAGTGTCCTATTTGTGTGCCATCAAATATCCCAGCTTTTTCTCTCGCACTAAAGCGGTTTAACGGTTGAGCATATAAAGAGGAAGATTCACCATCATGGTTCGGCTTCAAAATTGTTTCATCACAACAATTTTATGTGTAGTGGAGGGAAGAGATGTTTCTTCTCTGTACAAGTGGTTCACGTCCGATGTTCCTCACCTGGCGTCAAGGTTTCCTCAGTGGCCATTCTCTTTTGGTCCAGTGATTCCTTGCCGCCCGGCTGTCCCAATAGCTACAGAAGCAGGATATTTTGGTGAAACCTGTTGCTGACCGAGCAGAATGTTTACCAATTTGAGGTCGACGCATATTTACATTCCATAGTACTATATTGTAGCTATCACTGTCTCGATTTTTGCATATCCTCTATCTTCGTGTGAGTACCTACTGGAACCGAGCAACGCTGTTTGACTTGTGTCAACACCATTTAAACTGCTCTTGGAAGTGTCAATAACAGTCGCCACTCCGCGCTCGTATGCTGGAGTCCCATACGAGTATAGTCCTGCAACTTTCACTGCAATTACCAAGGTATATCATCTGACTGGAGAGCTCCGCATTCTCTGCCTCTCTGTTTACGATAAAATGTTAATCTTTGTGCCGATGGTGCGTAAGTCATTTTCATGTATCCTCGAAGCAAACTCAGGGAAACTTCGTGCAAATATAAATTCTTATACAAGGATCGTTCGTTCACACGGTGAACACTGACGGAACATTCGCTGTGTTTCCGATGATGATAAGACATAATCCAGGTCATGGGCATCCATACATGAGACTAAATCTACTTACCACACTGCTTCCCGAATATGACCGCAGTAAACATTGCTGCACTGTAGATATAAGTGCGGGAAGTAATCGTCTATACAGCTACATTAGTGCGCCACATGATTTTGTCATTGTGGAATATGCAAAAACAGGGATTATGATTGCAGAAAACGGAAATGTGAACAGCAAATTCGAAATATATAGTGGAATACCCTCGAATTTATATAGTATCTGCTGCATTAAGAGTCCAAGCCAAGAAAACTTTCACACTTTTTTTGTTGACGCAGTGTAAGTTTCTTTATTTTCCCTAAATATATGAACGAATTTGAATAATATTCGGCTGAATCAGCGAGTGAGTTATTCGCCGCATATTGGTATTATTCGGCGAATACTTTAGCGAATATTCGGTATTCGGTATTCGCCTTTTTCACTATCGTCACAATCCCTAAGTCTTACCACATAAATTTCTCATATATATATATTATTATAATATATATATATATTATAATATATATATATTAATATATATATCTAATATATATTAATATATATATATTATATATATAAATTATAATAATATATATATATTATATTAGTAAGATATATATATATATATATAGTATATATATATATATATATATATATATATATAATTATTATATATATATATGTATATTGGATTGGGAATTCACTCTTACCATTACGTATTATTAGTAAAAGTAGTTTCAGTTGTTATTTCTCCTTAAATTATTGAAGGGAAAAACATTACTTAAATAGTTACCCATCACTACCTAAGTGTAGTTTCGTTCTTATTTAAAATTCTTATAATTATAATACCAAGCACATAAAATTTACTGGCTGAATTAAACGTTCTTTGTGTTCACGCTGACACCATAATATATAGTATACTAATAATAGTATATATATATACTTATATATAATATATATATAATTATATAGTATAATAGATAATAATATATATTATATTATTATTATATAATATATTAATAATAATATTATATTTATAATATACATTATTTAATATATTGTTTTTATATATATATATATATTATATAATAATATTATATATATATATATACTATATATATATATATATATATATCATCCGACTGAGTGTGAAAATATAATTATTATTTCAGCACTATAACCTTAAAAAATTAAAAAGCTCTAGTAAAAAGAACACATAAATATTTATTTATGAAATTTGGAGTCTTCATAACTTTTTTCAGGGTCAATTTTTAACTTTATTTTTTACGTTTTTCATTCTTTACGGATCATTTCAAATATTTCCTAAGTTTCACATTTATAGTCGCTTTAGGGTCGGTATTTATTAATAATTATGTCCATAGACAAATGTTATAAATATGAAATTTGGAGGTTATTATTTCGTATTTAGCATATTTTTTTAAATTACCACTTAAAATAAATAAATTCATTATTTCCTAACTGTCCATTAAAAAATAATATAACCATACCAATAACATTATAACAATAGGATATATTTATATACATATTATATAATTTATTAATATTTATATAAATTATATTTATATTTATATAGACATATATATTATATATATATTTTATATATATTATATATACAAAAAATATAATATATAATAATAATATTATATATATATATATAAACACTGGAATGGTGTCAGTTGCAAGTACATCATTTCACTTATCCCGCAACTGTTAACTAAGTAGAAAAGAATAAAAAATAGGAACTACAGGGTATTCCCAAATCCTCATCAATAACAATAACTTGACAGATTCCTCTAACAGGCAGACTATGTTACATACTTGTAAGGAAAGCTATATCATAAATCCTCTGACTAGGCTTCAAAGAATTCATTTGGTTCTACATTTTGAATTAATTAATTTTTTATGAAAAAAAATATGAAGGGGGGAAAACACACATAGGATTACATTTTCTTTGAACCCCTGATTATAAATGCTTGATTAACTCTAGATGAGATATGTTTGCTTTTTTTAATGTTATTTATCGCAAAATTATATATTATACTACGTAATGAAAAAAAAAACATTGATCAGAAACAAAGGAGGCCGGCCCATTCATTGAAAATTAATCTTTTCGCAAACTTTATACAGCAGAATCTCTTGTATTCCTTTCATTCTTTACTGACTCATACTCAGTTATTTATTGGCGTAACTGGGGGGGGGGGGGTTGTCCCTCCCAGATTGCCGACTTTCTCCTCACTTGAAATTTGCTTAGCTAATAAAAAGTTAATATTTAAGAAAATTTAAACAAAATATTTTTCTAGAATTTATATATATATATTTAAATATATATATAATATATATATATATATAATATATAATATAATTTATATATATAATATATATAATATATATATATATATATATATATATATATATTACTACTATATATATATATTAATATAATATAATTATATATATACGGTTATAATATATATAATAGTATATATCATATTATATATATATAATTATATATATATATATATATAATAAATATTATATTTATATATTATATATTAATATATATATATATATATATATATATATATATATATATCGGTATATAATATAATATATATATATATTATATATAATATAAATATATTATTAATATTATATATATATATAATAATATATATATAAGTTATATATTATATATAATATATATATATATATATATAGAGATGGACCGACTATTCATACTCGTATTCGAAATTATTCGGATATTTTTATTATTCGTATTCGAAAATTTTATCCGAAAACGAATATTCTATATTATCGCAAAAAAATCATTTGCCACACGTTAATAGTAAAGTTGCCACCTAGGATATTTATTATCGTCAGCTAAATTCTTGCTTAGATTCAGTTTGTTTATATTATAGCTTTAGCGTAGCGAAGGTTATCGGTGAAATTCTGTTGCGCACTATTCAAACTAGAATAATTATAATAATGGCAAATACATCTAGTTTGGTCTGGAATTATTTCGATGTACCCGATGATAAGGATAAGTGCAAACTTTGTAGCATGAATTATTCCCGAAAAGGAGGGAGTTATATTCAGGTCTCAGAAACCATCTAAAAATTAAACATATTGAAGGATTCAACCAAATGCTTCAAAAGAATTGAAAAAGGAAACTCGAAACCGGAAGGCATCATCAACGCCTCTTGTAAAAGCAAAGCAAAGCAAAGCAAGCAACTCTCGAAATGTGCTTCGAGGAAAACAAAATATGGAATGTCAACTTGGGATGTACCGACAGTATCGGTATCGGCAGTATCGGCCATTTTTTTGGTATCGGAATCGGTATTGGTTAATATGGTCGATACGTGGCCGATACTTCTTACTTTTTGGTGAGAATTATGAAAACTTTTAGATCAATAATAAATCTAGTTTCGATATATAAAAGGTTCTAATAAGGAATTCCTTAAGCTAGCTGAAACCAGACAAGAATGGCATCTCCGACGGAGAACCACATCTAGAATGCATTTAAATAGCATAACCGAGGAGCTTGTTCGCGTGACAAAAAAAAAAAAGATTTCACAAAATGATAGATAATCCCCTGGCAACAGTATTGATATTGATGATGGTGGCTTTTTCAACAAATAAACTAGAAGATGAAGAGGATTTTGATATGTTAGACTTTTGATAAGTTCGATGGCCGAAATTCAATTGACATCTTCATCCTTCAAGAATCATACAAAGGATTCATCGTAAAACTGACGCGCCAGTCCGAGGAGCACAGATAATTCAAATTTGCAATCTTATAGAGGAGACTATGAAGCTCACCGAAACATGAGATGCTTCGCATACAGAAGAGAATCTTTCATAGTGGTGGCAGGAAAAAGGGCCAAGGTTCATATATCCGTGCTTGCAAGCAATTTATCACCCTCCTCATAGTCGAAGAGCGAGGAATTTTTAGTGAGGTGGGAATGTAAGCTACCCCAAAATGACAGGCCTCAGCCAGGATACTAGTGAAAGCTTAATGTTTTTGCATCACGATGAGAATCTTTTGTAATTTGAGTATTGAGATTATTCTATCTTTATCTTAAAGAAGTATATTATTATTATTCATATTTGAATAAAGCGTTTTCTTATTTTGTCTTTCAGATGTTTAATTGAGGTCTTTTCTATGTTTTATCTTTAATTGTAGGTAGACTATAAAATACTCATATATCATGTTAAAAACAATAAAGCTAGTAGCTAAACTTTGTTAATACTTGTTGGAAAAAGGAAAATGGAAAATATTTTTTGAAAACAAACAAAAAAAGATATTAATATAATATTGGATTCATTATTCTTAGAATACTATTTTATTTTAAATAATATACTGGGCAACCAAAATATGTGAAGTATGACTAAGTTTGGGTTTACAGGGAATAGCAATCTGAGTTGACTAGGTACACAAATGTTTTATCTATACTGTGTATTTTTATATTAATAATAGTATGTAACCGGGCATCCTAAAGAAATTGAGTATCGTCTGTTTTTGGGTCTGGTACATTCTAATGCAACGATGTAAAAAAGTTGAAAAAGATACCTAATTAGCGAGATGAATTGTATTTAGAGAGCGAAATTCATTTTAACACGTTGAGAATTTTGTGCAATAATAGGATAGTTAATTAAACACATCCAATATTGTTATGTTGAGATAGAATGAGATAGAAAGAATTTGTTTAATAATTCTCGATTCGCGAATATAAAAAAAATATTGGTTATTCCAGATGCTTTAAAATGGATCGTGCCCACCTCTATATATATATTTATATATTTTATATATTATATTATTTATATATATACATATATATTTAATAAATAGTATATATATATATATATTAATATACTTATATATATATATAATTAATATATATATATTATTATATATAATTATATATATATATATATAGAATATATATATATATAATATTCTTAGGAATGTTAATTGTCAGCCAACTGGCTTATTGAAATTTTTAAAGATAAAGGATCATGGCACCTCACTGCTCCCCAAGAAAATCCCTAGCTACAGCAATGCAACTCTTTGTATTTTTTAATATTGATCTTTACCACGTACTTTTGGGAATATCAATAGATTTGAATCAAAGATGTAATATAATTTCTTTATTATTTAAAATCAATGGACAGGTTATCAACAATACACAAATAGTATTTATTATTTTTTTTCCATTAATTATACATTTTTGAACGATTGACATAGAGGGAAAGGATTGGCTTGATAAGCCATGCACTTACCGTTCTTTTGTCTTATATTTTAGTTATATCTATCAGGATCAATTTTATCTCTTTAATAAAAAACTTTACAAAAGATCACTTTTATAGGGACATTAACTATGAAAATAATCACCTTAATTTAAATATTTATTTATATATAATGGGTCGCAGAAGTGCAAGGCCAATGGCGATCTATCAGCACGAATATCGTGGTTGAACTAGTCATTCTTTCTCCGGCTTTTGGCTATAGCGTTGATGGCTTAAGAACTACATTCTCATTGGTTAGTTTAATTTTAAATAATGTAAAAAAAAAAAAATATGTACTAGTTCTAATATGTAGTAAAATTTAGCTTACATAAATACACATAGCCTTCTTTAAGGAGTACAAGTTTTTAACAGGTGTTTACCAAGAATAAGCCCACAAGGATCGTTTGTTACACATTTACTAACATACTCCATCCATGTATTTTATTTGGACCAAAGTCTCAAGATTGAGCTTGGTACACTCACACACACACACACAAATGATGGGATATATATTATAATATCATCTGGGGGATAGATAATAGTAATTATAATAATAATGGAGGATTAATAATAATAATAGATAATTAATAATATCATACATAATTTGAATATATTGATGAATAATCAATAATAATTAACGAATTAATAATAAATGAATAAATAATAAAAATTTAATAGTATAATACTAATTAATTAATGATAATATATCAATAATATTAATAATTTAATAATAATAAATCAATAAGAAGTAAAAAAATGAAGTTAATAAGGATGAGGATTAAAAGAATGAGTATATTTTCCTTAAAGCAATAATTAATTAATTAATAATATGAATAATTAGATAATAATTATTATATATATATATATATATTAAAATAATAATTATCGTAATTATATAATGATTAAATTAATATATATAATGGAATAAATTATATTAATAATGTCCAATAGCTAGAATATAATAATTAACTGATATAAATAATAATATTTAATTAATTGATGATGTAATAATAATATACTAATAATTATATAATAATGTTAAATGATTATCATTATATATATATATACACTAATTTATTTATTTGAGTCTTTTTTATCGGTACTGGGCGTCATCCACAAATAAAAAAAATAAATTAGTAGAGGGTGGAGTGGTGCTTATGCGAGGGCTGGCGGGATATAAATCAGGAAGGTGTTCTTGTTTAGGGCTATTGTTAATGCTTAGGTTTTATTGTAATATTATCATAATTATTATTTTGGTATTATTGAAGGGTATGGATAGTATAGTATGATAGTATTGATCTATATACTACTTTTATTTGGGTTTTGGGATATATATAGCGGTGAGGGGGGGTATATACAGTAGATTTATAGTCATCATTGATTATATAGTAGTGGGGTATATAAATAGTATTAGTAGTATATATATATATATAGCAAGTATCTATATATCTATATAGTAGGATGTTTATATATATGATATAATTATAGTATATTATTAGTATATATATATTGTATATATATATATTATATATATATATATATATGTATATTATATGGTATTATAATTATAATAGTATATCATATATTATCATATTTTATTATTATAGGTAGTAGCATAATCATCATATATAATAGCTGATTATTTATTTATTATATAGTAGTAGTATATATATTAATTATATATATTATCGAATATAATATATATACTACTAGTATTGTTTTATAGTATTTTGTTGACTTATTTAAGATATTGTTGTTGGTATTATATGATATGTGTTTATATAGTATATAATATATATTTATATGTTATATAATATTATTGGTATATTTATTTATTATTAGTTAATATTTATTATTAGTATTATTTTTATTATATATAATATATGATTATTATGATATATATTATTATTAATTTATGATTATTTATTATTATTATTTATATATATTATTGTAAAAGGCTATAACCGCATTCAAAATATTAAACAGCGAGCTCGACGTGGGTTAACTAGAATGCTTGGGTTTTTTTTTTGGGATGTTTTTTTTTTATATATTTATCATTTTCCTGTTTATTGAGGGTGCGGATTAACCCCTTTTCTGAAGCCCCTCATTAATACCTAAGACGAGTGGAGGGTTTCTTTTTTTGGCAGACCCTTCTCCTTACTTTTCTGTCCTGTTCCCCGGCTAGTGCCGAGAGACGCGTGCCATCATTGTTCTCTTATTCTCGTGTGCGCTTTATCCTTCTTGGGAGTGTTTCTTTCAGTTATATAAAAAAATTGTATAAAAAAAAAAAATAACAAACGATAAAAAACCGATCTAAGGTTTGTTTGGTAGGCAGAGTAAAATAAAATGTCTAGTTTTATACTGGTTATTTTGGACATTATTAAATTTTGTCTTTTTTCTCTGTACCTACAAATTGATCAAAGTTTTCTTACATACTTTTTTTTATGTAATGTGTTTTTATTAGTAATTTTAACTTCTCCTTTGTAATCCTGTAAATGGGCTAATTAATGTTCTTATATCATGATTTCATTTTAATTCTAATAACTGTCATTTTCGATTAACTTAACGGTTAGGAACTGAGCTTTCTTAACTCAAGTTATTGCGAACTTATACGTAATTGGGGTTTACTGTGGGTTTTGAAATAATTCACATATAGAAATACTATCTCTCTCTCTCTCAATATGAGTAAAGTATTCTTTAATTCATTTTCATTTAACAAAAACCTTGCTATTTCGAGTACATCAGAAAACGACATCTTTTTACTCATATTATCAACTTACACGTAATTAACTAAAGAAATTAGTAACTTTAGTATAAATTAAAATCTTGCAAAATCATTCATGAATATAATAACAAATTCAAGCTTCCTGAAATCTTTTAGCTTATGTTTCTGAATTAACTTCAAAACACTCATTTCCCTATAAATTTTTACATTACTTTTCTCATATTTCTTTCATTTATTATAAATCTTAATACACTTAAAAATTTACTAAAATCAAAAACTTATACCATCATCGGCTACTCTCCTATATTATATATTTTATATATTATATATATATATTGTATATATATATATTATATTATTATATATTATTTATATTATATATAATTCTATATATATATATATATTATATATAAATAATTATTATATATTATATATATGTATAGGGGTGACTATAGACACTTAGTCTCTAACTCTTTAGATTTGAAGCAAGTGTGTGTGTTCGCCTATGATGTCCAAATTTTCATCCAATGAAAAATTTGATTTATTTTATCAATAAATAAATAAGTAGCATGTGGCAAATTGGTGGGTCAATCTGTATCGTTTTATTACATTAAATTTGTTGCCATTACCGTTTGGTTTAGCTTCTCTGGATGATCGTTAAACTTTAGCTGTTCTACTTTCCCAGTTCAGTTTAATTTTATATAATCCTTGAAAAAATTAAGGTAATATGATATATAACCCATGATTGTCATAAGTTTATGTATATAAATTATACCTTTAACTGCTTTTTCAATTTTCATACCTTTGGATTATTATAATCAAAAGGGTTAGTAAATTAATTTCTCTTTAGTTTTAAAAAAGGGCTAGTATATATTAGCATTCCTTTGAGCCTTATATTTAAGATGGAGAGTGATCATTTCGTTAACATAACATAGTGCAATTATCCCCAATCTCCCTAAAATTGATTTTACAGCTTTACTTGGCGGAATAACGCATTTCTCTTCTGTGTGAAGAATTCCACTTTCAGCCTAATAAGACCTTCATTTGACATATTTGTTGAGGTGTAAAGGAATAAAAAAATCCCCTTTTTTTTTTCCCCCCTAAATTTTCCCCCCCCCCCCGCCCCCTAAGTCCCTTTTTTTTTTTAAAATCAAATATTTTTCCGTAAATTTTTTTTGAATTGAATTTGATACTTGATGAAAATGAATCTATTGTATAACATAAATTAATATTCATAATAACTTTCCCATGTCAATTCATAAATCTAGATTCCTGTAAATTCTTTATCAGGGTTTTTTTATTCTTTGGTCTTATTCTACAGTTTTTATTTTGGATTCTTGTCTTAAGACAAGATGTCTTTAATCTTTCAGTTTAATCTTTCGAATTAATCATTATCTTTCAGTTTTATTTTAGAAGGTTTCAATATTCAGACACTTTATCCAAGGAACGCGTTCTTTTATGTATATCTCGGCCTTATTTTACAGTCCTCTTTTATTTCAATTTAGGGTCTTACTTTTTCAAAAGTCTGCAGATTGGACACACTCCAACTTGCTTTTTATCTTTGGAAGTCTCTTCGCTGTTCATGTGTCGATTTGCCAAGGTGCCCATCTTCATTATAAACCTCGCAAGATCCAAGCTTTATATCATTCAATGGTAATAATATCTTAGTTTTATTTTTTGGCATAGTCTGTCCCCATGAATACTTGGTACTGCATTTGCCTAGTGTCTGTTACTTCATAGATTATTTCCTGATCTCCTAATCGGCAAGATAATCTTATCTAAAGACCCAGTTATTTAAAACTCTATTATTTATTAGCAATTTAATAATTGGTTTCCATTCCACTCATGTATGAATCGCCCGTTACTTTGATCTTGGTGTTTTATTGATCCACTTTTTTTTTTTGTACGAAAGTAAACCTCCATCTTCTATATGTTATATGAAGATATTAAAATATATTAGTTGTCCGCCCCTGGCAATACAATACTTATTCTTTAATGGGGCTTTAAAAAACAAATCTTGACACATGCAGTGCTAAACATAAACTATTCTTTAATAGTTAACTAAAGAGTATAAATTATTGAATAATTCAATTAATAATTAATATAAATAATAAAGAGTCATTTGATTACCAGTATCATTATTTGTATTTAGGATTGTTTCTTAACTACTTATAACAATCACTCTCTTAAGTAGATATTTATTATTTAATTTGTAAGTGCCTATTCCGAGTGGTTTAGTCGTTTTTGATAAGCCATTCTCTCGTCTAACATTTCTTTCAAATTCTGAGATTGTACAATGAAATATCTTCGCTTCACTGATGTATACTTACGAGATAGTATGTTCCTATGTAATTTTCCTTACAAGCAACAGACGTATTTGTTATAGAGTTTTCGAACTAAATAATGAAAATATCTAGTGGTTTTCGTGGTATTTTTTACTTAGTATAATAAGTTTTTAGTCTATTCTTTATAGTTTTTTAGTTTTTCCATAGAAAATTTCCCCTTTGAAAATTGACATTGAATCATTGGGTAGGATGAAACCTATTGTTATTTCTTACTTTTTTTTCCTTCTCCTTGTGTCCTATAAAGTAGCCTTACTTCTAAAACATGCCTAAAATCTACAATTCCATCAATTAGTGAGCAGGTCATATGTACCAAGGTCCCGTCCAAATGGACTCAGCGATTGGGTTCATTTTGTTTCATTGCCTTAAAACTGGACATAGGCATCGTCTTCTCCGACTGGCCGCCAAGTTCATTAAGTGGGTTGTGTCTTGCAATTAATTTATGGTTACAAGTACTTACCTTGTTGATTGGCAAGTCATAATTTCATAAATTCTTCTACAATCTAAATTTCATCATTCTTCGCTGGGAGTAAGTAAGCCATATTATTCATTGAACACATTACTTATTTACTTAACTGCTCCACCACACACATATTGTCATATTATTATTATTATTATATAATATATGATTATATAATATATATTTATCTAGTTTATATATAGTAGTATATATTATATATACTTTTGTATTTAATTACTATATTTTATATAATAATTAATTATAAATATTATATATATATATATAGTATATATTTACTATATATATGATATAATTGTATATATATATATATATATATATATATATATTATATATATATATATATATATATATATATTCTTTCTATTTAGACCTATATATACCATATATATATTTATTCATATATATATGATATATTTCTTTCAGTTACCCTTTTTCTTTATATCTAAGTTTAACCCCAGTTCTTAATAACGTAACTCTCTTTTTTTCGTTTAAAGTATAGGATTTGAAGAGAATTGTCTTGCACTCTATGATATTTTTTATCTGTGGTCCGATGGTCTCACACTCATATTTACCTTAAACTGTTCTCGTAAAGGTAACTCACAGAAGAGTAAGAATTTAAAATTTTGCATATGGTCCTTGTGAAGTGCAAAAAACATAGGGATAAATAGATTCTTTCGATAATCTTAGTAAAGTCTTAGATCCCGGACATTAAACATTAAACCATTAAAATATATGAAAATTGGATCAACCACAAACAATGGAATATCTTCTATGCTACTCAAAAGGTTTCAAAAATATAGTAAGACGCATAAGTTAAGAGGATTGATCTGGTATCCGTTTGGATTTTTTTTGGTTTTTTGGTGTGATCTCATGATATCTTCTAAAAATAAATATATAAACAACCTAATTAAACCATATTTTAAGGAAAAATTTATAGTTACAGTCATCGAGCACAAACTTTGTGGAAACAATTTATAATTTTAACGGATTAGTTTCTTTGATGTAAACATTAAGCTAATTTGTCTGCATTATTGGAAATTGCCAGTTTCTCTCACGAATTCGTTCCGATACTATAACTATTAACATAATATTTGGAAGAATGTTTGACCATTATAATTTTAAAACTCATTCACTCTTTCAATAGTAAGGGATTTCTGAGAAAGATTTACTTGTAATATTTTTTACTTACGGACAATACCTCCTTTAGTTTTGGCTTCTTGAATGGTATTACACACATATGTTAAGGGTTTTTTTTTAAAAAAGGTCGCCTATCCAATGGGATCGACCTTTAGCGGATCTATCGTGCATCGGGTAGAAAAACAAAATTTTTATTTGAAAACTATGACTAATATTTTATATCCTATCTCTAACACTCGATACGTAGATGACATCCTTGTAATGATTTAACGACCGCATATAACATGTTCAAAGATTTCAATCAATACATTTGAAGATCTGTAGTGATTTATAAATTACTTTTGAAAAAGGCAGAAAATAACTATAATTAATTTGTTTAGATATTTTATACATTAAAGAGGATGGAAAAATTGATATGTTTCAATGTTAAATCTACAGATAAAGGACACATTCTTAGAATTTCGACTGTCCTTCACCTTCCTCAAAATCTACAAAATTGTTAAACATAAAGACTTTAGGTTCTCGCGAGCGTTTAATGATATCGTTCTTTTGGACGCCTTTTTGATTATACTGAAATTTAATAAGAATTACAAATATATAAATAAATGTATGAATATATTTTCCATGTATCTATTATATTGAGTAAAACTATGTATAAGAACACTTTAATTACTTAAATTTATTTGGGCAATATCCGATCTAATGAAATAGTAGAGCGATATTTATTAAATACTATAATATAATATATAAGAAAATGAAAAAAGAAAGAAACAAAATTTAATTTAATTTAAAAGAAGCATATTATAAGCAATAGACGAGAATGAATGCAAATATGAAGAACCTTGACTATATTAGCTATTGGAAATACTGATGCTTCGGTACTTCTCTATTTTCGTGAAGCGGTCTTTGTCGCTGATGGTTTGAGAGTAGTTAGTGCTGTGTAAGCGATTTTATTCTTAGTGTTCTTATAGGGTGGATTGTCATAACGCCGCTTATATCGGATACACAACAATAACCTTACACTCATGAGAATGTCACAACATAAAGTATAAGCCGAGTCAAGTATTTAACACTTTAAAAAAAAGTCACAAGTAAAAAATTCCCAATCACAACTTTATAAAAAGCTAAAAAATAAAATTAATTCCTGTAAATGTCCGAGAGAAGTACGTGTACTTGAAAGTTAGGTGTAATATAACAGCAGTAGTTTTTATTTTTTTCTAGGAATATATATTTAAAGAAAAGTGTATTATTAGAGTTAGAAATATTTTCAGTAGGCTTGAAAAATTAGCAAATACATAGATTATACATTAAAAAATATAATAATTACATTTTTTTGGAATTACTTGAGTATCATTAAATATTTAATTCTTTATGTATTGATAAATTATTATTTATTAATTATTATTATTTATTAATTATTGTATATTTATTGATATTACATTATATTTTATTTTATTATTCTATTATTATCTATTTATTATTCTATTATTATTATTGATTATTATTATTACTTTATTGATTTAATTATTATTATTATTGTTATTTGTTATTGTTGTTGTTAATTAGGTATTATTATCTTAATTATTATATTTATTATTATTATTTATTTATTATTATTTATTATTATTAAGTTATTATTATTATTATTATTATTATTATTATTATTATATTAATTCATTATTATTATTAATTATTTATTATTTTATTTTATTTTATTTATATAAGTAATTATAAAATTATTATTTTTATTATTTATTAATTATTATAATAATATTAATTTATATATTATATAGTATTAGTAAAATTTGCGA
>JABUQX010023584.1:2500-20000 GCA_015478945.1 Trachelipus rathkii
GTCTTGCTGCACCCTTGCCACCATGCTGAAATTTCTTAAAATTAAAATGGAAAACAATAACTAACGTTTTAAACCACATTAGGAATCCTGTTGATAACAGTTGTTGGAGAGATCCATTATTACTTTAACTTTTTAAAGAACCACATTTTTTAGATTTCTTTAGCATCCAATAAAGGTAAAATGATTTGAGGATATTTGGAATTTTTGGCACATCACAAATAGTTAATTATTCACCATCATCCGATCCAAGCCCTCAGAACTGGGGAGGGGGGCAAACATGCAACCAGAAATCCTGAGGAATAGCTTGAGCATTTTCTAGGGCTTAAGTAAGTTCACTTATCTTAATAAAAATCTATTTATTATTTAAAGATTTCAAAATATTAATCCAAGATTACACGAACTTCAGGACATTTTGATCCTGTTAAAATTCAAAGCAACGAATTTACAAAATTTTGAGATAACTATCATAAATTATTAGTGTTTAATATGTTGTGCCTTAAACAAGGATGTAAGAAATTAGTAAATACTGAAATACAGATTCCACTTTTGATTCCGATTCAACTATTGATCGAATGTACAGACCAACATGGCTCCAATGAAGGCCACAACTGGGGCTGGAAAAATCACACCATTTTGGGGCCTGGTTTTAACTATTAAAAATCATGAGAATTCTGAATAGTTGAAGATGACACTTTCAAACAAGATTTTGGAGAAACCTTCCAATTCACCAAAATTTACGGTTTCTGCTATCCTGTTGTTCCAATTCAACTGATACTGTACATCCGTTCGCATACTAATAATTGGGAACAAATTTTGTAAGAATTTAAAATAAAACTACAAAAACAAATAGGACGCGGCTTTGAGAAACCTGACTTCTATCATTTTAAATGTACCTGGCTCTTAGCTCTGCTCATAACTTTAAAATTTATCAGTGCAAAGCTCAAACACCTTTATTTCTTATAATAAAAAACACTTTTTTTTTTTCAGCTCCAAATCTAGCTCCATTCTTAAAAAAATTTCTGCTCTATATTCACCTAAAAATCATGTGGCAACGGAGTTATGTAAAATAAACCAAAATAATTTCAATAAGTAAACAAATTTCTTAATGGATTTTCCCAATATAAGTTACTCTTTAAAAAATATTTTTCTTCAGAAATAAGTTTGAAAAAGATAAGAATCATAAGCTTTTATTGAAAATCTTCATTAAACCAATTCGGGAATAAACCTTTTTATTCCTCTAACATTGTATATTAAATATATTACACCAAATTCCATTCAAAATTGCTCAGCAAAAATATTCAGTCTTTTAAACTGAAACTTATGAGGCATTACGATTCCTACAAAACTTATTTTGAATATTTAAATACATATGATTCTTTAATAATTCAAAATATATTGTTTGTTAACATAATGAAAATCAAAAAAAAATTAGGCAAAATTTAATCAAAAAATACAAAAAAAAAAAAAATATTTGCAATAATGTACATGAGGAAATTGTGTTACATTAAAAAAAATATACATATATGAATAAATAAATATACAGTTAAAAGAACAAAAAAAAAATGAAAACATTTTTTATCACAACTAATTAAAATCAGGACAGCAGCCGTTAAATTTTTTCACTGGATGTGACTGTGGATCCACATCCGACTCCAAAAATCCTTTAATTTTATAGTAACCAAAAAAAATTTATGTTCTGGCCTCCACCTCAGACTTACCAAAAATCCTTTAATTTTATAGTAACCAAAAAAAATTTTATGTTCTGGCTCCACCCAAATAAAATTTCAGCTCCAACTCATACTTACTCCACCAAAAAAAAAAAAAAAATCAGCCATGATTTTGGCTCACCCAAAACCTTGCAGCTAAAGCTCAACACCCTTAATTAAAATATGGCATTATTTCTTTTCAAGCTACATTTAAGCACTAAAACAGATATTATATTAATTACTCTTACAGAAGACTTCCATTATGAAGCATCAGTATTATTTCTAAAATAGCTTGAAGTTTGTTTTCTGGAATTTTCATCCAATAGTTAATAGCATGGGCAAGTCTCCCTCTAACCATTTTCCCTGGTACTTGTAAAATATAAGTGAATGGAGCGATCCAAATCTGTAAAGAACATACCCAAACATGCTCATGTTTATATTAATAAATAACATAGCACATAATGAAAATAAATACGGTAATAATTATCATCATCAACCCTATTATTAAAAATAGAATATTAAAATTAGGTAGGCCTATTACGGGTTTATTTTTAACATTTCCCAAAATATAACATGCAAGTAAACTTGGATATTGGATATGCACAATGTTAAACTATATAGGCCCAAATTAATGACTAAATATATATATATATATATATATATCATATATATATATATATATATATATATATTATATATATATATTATTATATATATATATATATATATATATATATATATATATATATATTATATATATATATATATTATATATATATATATATTATATATATATATATATATAAGCGGATGTATAGTGGTGGAGTGTGTTGGGAACGACCGGCTGGGAGACCGAGAAGAGAAAAGTGGATTGAGTCGGTGACCGAGAATGTCTGAGGAGAGAAATGTGAGCTTTTGGGCAGAGGCAGAATAGAAGCGTGGCACATGATAGGAGAGAATGCGGGTTTTTATGGGGGCATGTGTGCCACCTGGGCCAGGGCGATGAACCTTACAATTTGACGATTTTACCATAGAGAGGGTCCGTCGCGGTCCCATGATGCTCTAGTGTGGATTTTCTGTCTGTGACGAGCTCTCACTAATTAATGGTACAGGCAGAGGGGGCGGTAAGGCTGGGCTTTCTTTTCGACGTTTGTCATGTTCTCCTACTGCTATTCTTTTCCGATTGCTTGTACAGCACCTTACCCCAAATCTTGGGGCAAAGAGGAATGTGTAAAGAAAAAAGAAAGAAGAATATATATAGTATCTTATATATATATATATATATATTATATATATATATATATGAATATGATATATTATATATCTATATATATCTAGTATATATATATATATACTATATATTATATAATATATACCGTATTATATATATATATATATATATATATATATATATATATATATATATATTATATATAATATATATTATATATATATATATATATATATATATATATAATATATATATAACTCGAACAACAAATTAAAGTAAAAAACCACTAAATATAACAAAGAGGGTAAAAAAGAAAAAAAAGAAAAATTAGCACTTTAATCGTGAGATATTAAAAGAGAGGGGGGGGGAGGCGTAACGTTTCGACACTCTCTCGTGTCTTCTTCAGACGCCAGTTAAAAAATAAATGTAAATGAAAAGCAAAAATGGGAATTAGGAGGTAACCTACGAAGCAGAAAAATATTGGTTGGCGAATATATATATATATATTATATATATATATATATATAATAATATATATATATATATATATATATATTATATATATATATATATTTGCTTAATTATATCTACAAAGAAAATAGGAATAAAAATCTATTTTTTCATCCTAAGCCTATTATTATAATTTTCTTTCCGACGTCCAAAAAATTCATATAAATAAAGCATTCTCCCCCCCATCCCGATGTAATTCTCTTATTGGTCGACCGCGTCGTACGAGCTTTCAATCCCCCCCCCCCCTTTTCTTCTTCCTTCTCATAAACTTCCCCCCGTCTCCTTCCCCCCCACTATTTTTTTTTTCTTGTCTTCTTCTTCTTTGTTTTGTTTCGTTCGTCCTTATATTTTTGCACGAATTCTATTTACATATTCCTGATAATTAAAAACTTTTCTAAAGTTGTATTCTTGAAAATTCTGCAACGGAGATTTAAAATCATTTCGCGCACGTAAGACTTTAGCATCACCTTAAGGGAGTATCATCTTTCCCCCCCCCCCTTTCATGCTCCCCAAGCCAGCTATTTGCCTCGCCAGGATTTATTTTTCTGATTTCGTGAGTCCTATAGCATGTGCATATTTCGAGCTCCTTATTGTGAATATTTTTCAGCTGGTGAGTAATTTCTTTATACATATATATTATTATTATAGTCCATATTATTAATAAACTACTCAGCAAATACTTCTAGGGACCGCTATGCTAAAACTTTAATACCACCTTCTTGTTTGGGGTATTAACTCAGGCCCGCGTGTTTTTTTTTTTGAAGCAGGCCTAAGGCTCACACTTATAAATAGTTTTTCTTTGAGCAATTTCCAGAAATGATTGTGTTCTGAGAAGCATTTTTATTACTTATTAAGTATTATTTTAATCATCCGGAGTGAAAAAGAGAGAAGGCTGGATGTTATATTATTATTATTATTATTATTATTATTATTATTATTATTATTTTTATAACGCGAGTGAAAAGAGAGAGGCTGTATCTTTATATTAATATTATTATTATTATTATTATTATTATTATTATTATTATTAATATTATTTTATCATATCACGAGTGAAAAAGAGAGAGGCTGGATCTTTATATTATTATTATTATTATTATTATTATTTTATCATATCGCGAGCGAAAAGAGAGAGGCTGCATTTTTTATTATTTTTTTCTCAGACCGCGAGTGAATAGGGAAATGCATTTTTATGTTAATATTACTTTTATTTTTAAAATGTTTTGCTACATTTAGTAATAAGACTTTAAAATGAGTCGTATTAATAAATGATCAGACTTTGGCGCCTCACCCCAATCGCCATTTTTTTTTCTCTTTAATATTACTTCTATATTTTTGCTACATTTAGTAATAAGACTTTAAAATGAGTCGTATTAATAAATGATCAGACTTTGGCGCCTCACCCCAATCGCCATTTTTTTTTTCTCTTTAATATTACTTATATATTTTTGCTACATTTAGTAATAAGACTTTAAAATGAGTCGTATTAATAAATGATCAGACTTGGGCGCCTCACCCCAATCGCCATTTTTTTTCTCTTTAATATTACTTATATATTTTTGCTACATTTAGTAATAAGACTTTAAAATGAGTCATATTACTAAATGATCGGATTTGGGCGCTTCACCCCAATCGCCGTTTTTTTTTCGTCCCTTTAAGACTGAAAAATTTAGTTTTATTTAATCTAGATGAAGAGTTGGAAAGAAAAAGTCATTTGTAATTTTTTTAGTATGGTTGAAACGATGATGAGTTGAAAAGTCATTTGAAATAATTTTATTAGTAGTTTTATTGAATCTAGATGAAGAGTTGAAAAGAAAAAAGTCATTTGTAATTTTTTTTAGTATGGTTGAAACAAGATGAGTTGAAAAGTCATTTGAAATATTTTTATTAGTATTTTTATTGAATCTAGATGAAGAGTTGGAAAGAAAAAGTCATTTGTAAATTTTTTTAGTATGGTTGAAACAAGAAGAGTTGAAAAGTCATTTGAAATATTTTTATTAGTATTTTTATTGAGTTTAGTTGACGAGTTGGAAAGAACTAGTCATTTGTAATTTTTTTTAGTATTTGTCGAAACAAGATGAGTTGAAAAGTCATTGAAATCTTTTTATTTATCGAAAGTGTTGAGAAATTGTAAAATTGTTTATTTTTTGTTATTGAATAATTTCATCAAGAGGAGGACTTGGAAATATGTTTTTTTGGGAACAAAGGATCTTTATTAATAGCTTAATTTTGTTGGGGATGTTCATATCACTTTTATATTCTATGAATAAATTTCTTTTATTTTAATTTTTTTTTGATGATGTATTTTAAAATTTTCTTTGTGTTTGTATTGATTCCATTTTTTTTTCTTGCACTTTTAGGCAATCGGGATTGAGATTTGAAAATAAAATTTTATTGGAAAAAGCTTGTTTGTTTGCGCAGTTAACCCCAAGGCATCATTAGCAATTATCCCAGAAGTAGTATTTGGGAGAGTGGCGATCCTCTTCACTCTGAAGTTACCTCAAGAAGTTTGTGAAAGAATCTCGCAAGACATATACCTCCGATTGCCAGTCTGGAAAACTCGGAATTATTGCACATATAGGTTAGTCAAATATCTCACTTTACATTTATAAGGCTAAATTCAAATAGTAATATATGTTTTTTTTAAAGTTAAATTTTATACCCCTTTTGAATAATTTTTTTTAAATAAAAATACAATAGGCATCACTTTAACGTTACAGTAACGTAATTTCGGGGTCATTTTTTTTTTATAACATTAATAAAATATTAATATGACACTCGATGTGTTCAAACACCAGCCAATGATGGCACACAAAATAATGGTGGAACAGCCCCAAATTCAGCTCAAACTCCGGCTCAAAATCCAGCCCAAATTCAAGCCCAATCTACGGCTCAACCTATAGCCACTATAACACAAGTTACGAGACCTGAATTACTCCTCACAGGCAGGGTCAACGGCAAATGGAAAGGTCCGTCTCTTTCCACTTGGGAGATAAACGTCCGAGAGAACATTCAGCTAAAGCACTGTGTCTCTGAAGCAACCAAATTGGCCCAGGCGTTGAATCAGGTGAGCAATGACCCTGATTCTGAGGTGAGGCAATTTTTAATCGCAAAGCCACAAATTTTCAATGTCCCAACCCTGGAAGTTTTCATGGCCAAGATAAAGGCACTAATATTTCCTGATAAACCACTTTCTTCTCTTGACGCTATGTTACGCATAAGAAACTTCAAGTGGGCTGAAGACCGTTCCCTTAGTTCTGTGGCTCTCTCTTTGCAACAATTATACACAGAGCTTTATGATACACTTTCCCATTTTGGTGTCGCTTTCCAACCAGACGAAAGGCTCATCACTGCCACTGCATTTTTGCATATTGGTACTTTGTTACCTGAAAAACCTGATATTTATCGCCGTGATTTCAAGAAGTTCTACAACCCAAACCTGGACATCACTGACCAAATCCAAGAGCTTTTGCAGAAGTCCGAAGGTAGGCTCAATAATCCAATCAAAATGGTTGTCCCTCAGGCAAATATTCATTTCCAAAAAGCTGCTCCATTCACTCCCAAGCCTCAAAATTTTCCCCAGCGCCAAAATTTTCAACAAACCCCCCAAAACTATCAAAGAAGACCTTCCAACAATTATGCAAAGCCGCAGGCCCCTGTTTCACAACCTAGACAAAATCCACCCCGCCAGAACGGCCAAGTCTGCTATCACTGCGAGCGTGCAGGCCACTCCACCCCCCTTTGTCCTTTCGATCCGTACTGCCGAAATTGTTCTGAAAAACACCGTAGAGGGTCGAAACCAAACTGCAGAGACTCAAAATGGAATCCAAATAACACAAATATTCCACTGAAGCACGCCCCTATTACTGAGCAGATTAAACAAAATATTATCAATAATAGATGGTTGGGAACTGGCATATTCAGAAAATCTTATCAAGGAGTGAAACCGAGAACCAAATCGAACTACCAGCAAAAACCACATCAAAATCATGTGTCTGCATGGAAAAATAAGCAAACCTCATATGCCCGAATGGCAGAGCCCACCACTCATACGATGAAGAAGCCCCAGATGACCAATATGATTCGCAACAACAGTCTATGTATTATGATGATGAGTATGATAATTATTACACAGATGAACAAGATGGGCAAAATTTTTTCCAATAAGGAGGGTAGGCAAGTTGGAAGAACCTCCCCTCCTGATGAATAGAGATCATAATCCTCACACATAGTTTAAATGTTCAGCAGTATATGTGTGATAAATTCGAACCCGACAATGCTGTCTCTCTTAGCTCAAAATCACACAACACACTGGATAGGGTGCAAAATGTCTCTTCTTTTTATTTTTTCAGTTCTGAGTATCCTGCAGATGATGATGTATCCTTAGCCGTTCCAGAGGATGTACCAGATGAGATGTCGGTAGGATCTGTAGGTTTTGTAAACAAAAATTTTATTAATCAAAATGCTTTCTTTTCTAGAGGTTCACCTGCTCAAACATCTCATCACTTAACTAAGGATCAGGTTTTTAACCCTACTTTTGGCCCATTGCCAAAAGATGGAAGTAACATTTATAACCCATTTTATTTTTTTAATGATATATCAAATTTTAATAATATGTCTTTTAATATTAATAATAATTTTAATGAGGTAGTAATACCTATGGGTACAGAAACAGTTCAAGTAGAACATGACGTAAATGGAAAATCCAACTCAGAGTTCTCACACCTCCCTAGGGGTAACCCTATCACCCGTTTTAGTAATAATACTAGGATGTGGGATAGGACCTCTTATATAAATGAAGACACAATATCTCACACTAAAAGCAGTAGAAATATGCATGACAAAAGTCTGGATGATTCCAGTTTAGCACAAAATGCCGCATATAGGAGGGAAACTGAGGAAAGTATTGAAAGTGTAAGCATTGATATGGATGTTGCTTTAACGCAGATGAAGCATCAGGAAGGAAATAGAGAGATGGAAAAATGTGATGAAATATGCACAGAGGATGCGAAGGTTAAGAACAGCGATGCTGTAGGCATCTCACATAGCACTCTTAGGCATGATATTGGCTATGGGACATCAATAAACAGTTTGGATGGTGAAATAGGGGTCCGAATGCGCTCTTTCAACCCCTACAGAAGGAAAAGCTTCCTAGGTAGAGCACATGACAAAAGTAATATATCTAGCATAGCACACACTAGAATAGATAATAGTACTCCAAATTTACTTTTAGATAGGGATTTAATTGTAAATGAAAATTGCACATTGAGCCAAAATTTTAAACACTTTCAGCATAGGTTTCAAAACTCTTCCTCTACTTCTGTTATTTTACCTCCATTCCAATTTAAAGATTCCACAAATTCTTTCGCTGTATTGATGAAATGGTATGATCACCCACCATTAATGCCTAGTATAGATTTCTCTTTACCTTCTGACCACACTTTGACTATTCCACACGAGAATCTCTCTCACTGCACTCCCCCTCCCCATCCCCTTCAAAAAGACTCCTCAGATACCATTTTAAATTTTAGTGAGGCATTGTTTTCAGACTCTTTATTAGATACTCACACTCATGTTTCTGTGCAAGATAGTTTACCCTCAGAACCATCATTTGATAATTATTTACAGCCTCACCCTCCATTTAGTTCCTCTCAAGTTGAAATTTTCACTTCTAATCAAAATATGAGCTCTCTCTCTCCTCCTCAAGTAGCAACTTATTCCTCCTCTTTCACTAATGACGCAGTTCCTTTTCCAAACTCACAACCACCCATTATTAATTCACATTTAGAGGAAAAAGAATCGATCCACACACCCCCACAGAACAAAAATTTTAAATCTCATCACCAACCCTCTTTCTCAACACCTGATTTTTCAAATCTTTCTACTCAAACCACACCTACAGTAGACTCTGATAGCACTTTATCCCAAACCAAATCATCTTTTCCAAATTCAAACACTGATCACAGTAGTTCTCAAAGCTCAATCCCACAGGAGTTAACCCTATCTTCCTCTTTTACAAATAATACTAACGTAATCAAAGATGAAAAAGCAACATATCATTCCCTCATAGGACCAGCCTATTTTCTCGATACTGATATATCTTTTAACTCTTATACATTAAACAATAAACGCTTCCTCTTAGATACAGGTTCTAATTCAAGCCTTTCAAAAAAATCTCTTATAGTAGAATTAGAAACAAAATTTGGAATAAAGATACCGCTAGTAAACACTCCTCTAACTTTGAAGTCGATTACCGGGGATATTTTTAATCAAATTGGTACTACCCTTTTGCACATACACATTAAAAACATAGTGGTACCAATCAATTTTATTGTCATAGACGACTCCCTGTGTGGTTTTAAAGCAGATTTACTTTTAGGAACAAATTTCTTAACTAAACCTAACATTAGATTTGAAGCTCACAAAAACACTATCTCTATTATGTCTGATACAGCTTACATCTCTATGCCTCTAATTCCTATATACCCCCAACGTCAAAGCCTGCCTAAACCTCAAATAAATCACAACTCTTCCATGCCCCTCTACCCAAAAGATACAAGCTTTGCAAATGATATTATGATAGACACAGATACTATATACAAATTAAGCATTATTGAAAATGTCACTCTTGACCCTTATTCAAAGACCAGTCTATCTGTGAATGCTTTTTCTTTAGCACAAACCCCTCCCCCGGACCACCTCGTCTTAGCCTCTGAAAAGTCGTTCCTCCATAATTGTATATTCATTGGTAGTGTTATGAGCACTGTTCAACAGGGCCAGGTTCTTATAGATATTATAAATATGTCCGCCGCACATCATACCTTGCAAACAAACTCACTTTTGACAACAGCGAATCCCCTCTTTACGCTCGATACTCCTTTTGAAACTTCGCACGTCAATCTAGCCACCTCCTCTAAAGGCCTTTCTGCAGCGCAACTGCGGAAAACTTATAAAGAAATCGTTCAACAGTCTTTCAAAAATGAAGAAGACGAATGTGCATCTTTGACGGATCCAAATCAACTGGAATCGTTAGTGGACCTTCTCATGTCTTACAAAGACATCATAGCATTAGAAGACGATGAAGTACCGATCTGTCCGCTAATGAAATTTAAAGTAACACTCAAGGAAGATGCACCCAAGGTATTATACCGACCACAATACCGCCTCCCCCACAGGTATTTAAAACACATAGAAGAGTGGGTGGAAGATTCTCTTCACAAGGGATATATAAGACCCGTTTCAAGCGAACACTCTGCACCCCTACTGATCATTCCAAAAAAGAGCGTTGATTTACGGGTAGTGGTCGACTACAGACTTTTAAATTCAAACACCATTTTGACGAGGTTTCCGTTGCCATGCATTTCAGATATTTTAGGCTCTTTAGGCAACAGTTGCCTGTTTACCTGTGTCGACCTCAAAGATGGTTACAACACAATGGAAATTGAGGAAGAGACACAACCGCTACTTGCTTTAGAACTCTAGAGGGCAGTATTGCGCCCACCTCGCTTTAAACTTTTGGTTAGCCAGACGCCCTCAGCTATTTGCTAAATTATGAGTTATGTTTACAAAATAAAATCTCTTAGGCGACGCTGCAGAAGTTTTTCCTCGACGATACGTTATTATCATGGGAACTTTCTTGAAAACCATCTTGAACACCACCATACAGACAGGTTCTTTGCATGCATTTCGGGCAAAGCACAGGCCTAAAAACGACAAACTTTTCGAACTCGTGCTCAATTTCCTCAGAACTTCTCCTTTTTCTCGGTTTTCTAAAATCTCCACGACCGAGGGCATAATCACGACCTCTAAAACTACAAACCTCTCTACCAGCTTTTCAAGCCGCCAACAACGTCTCAGCCCCACGACCCAGCCCGCAGCTTTCAAATAGGCTTTCTACATTATTTTTCCTCCCATCTTGCTGGAACATTTCTCACAAACTATTAAGCCATTACACAACCTCACTCAACAGAACAGCACTTTTTTCTGGGGTCCCGAGCAAGCTGAGGCTTTTGAAATACTTAAAAACAAGTTATTGTTACAGCCACAGTTGTGTTACCCAGACTATACCAAACCCTTTTTCATCAACACAGACGCCTCAAATATTGCTCTGGGAGCTGTTTTATTCCAATTAGATGAAAACAATAAGGAGAAACCCCTCTCCTTTATCTCAAGATCTCTTTCCAAGGCAGAAACAAACTATCACACCCTTGAGTTGGAAGCTTTGGCTATAGTTTTTGCCCTACGGAAATTCAAAAACACAATTTTTGGTTATGAGGTAACAATAATTACCGATAACCAACCTCTGATACATCTTATCAGACATAAGCAGCTTTCTGGGAGACTCGAGCGGTGGAATCTCTTCATCCAACATTTTAACCCCACGATTGTCTATAAACAAGGAAAGTTAAACGTGGTTCCAGATTATTTAAGCAGAAACCCCCCTCCTCTAACATACTCTCTCGCTCAGAACACAGTTCTGCCAAAAACAAGTTTTCATCTAACAAAAGAAAACTTTGTGAGAGAACAAAAGGCCTGCAATAGGTTGAAGGACCTCTATGATTTTGCAAAACCCTTAATCTCTCATAACAAACCTCTCCAGCAACAAGACACCACTGCTGACACTTTTCCACATGTGCTTATTGACGATATGTTGCATTATGCAACACGGGATGGCACATTCTTACTCCAGGTACCTGACTCAATGATCTATTCTATCATTGAGTTTAACCATGACTCTCTCCCATCTGGACATTGTGGTATTGAGAGAACAGTGTATAGAATCAGGGAAAAGTACATATTTCCTAAACTCTATACTCTAGTGAAAGAGTATTGCACAACTTGTGTCTCATGCCAGAGAGTTAAAGGTAACAAGCCAAAGATTGCAGAAATCAAGAGTTACCCTCTTCCGCTAGAGCCATTCTCGAGACTTCATCTCGATGTGCTGGGCCCTCTACCTACCTGCAAGGAGACTAAGGCCAAGTATATATTGGTGATGAAGGACAGCCTCACAAGATATGTGGAACTCGTCCCTCTCATTCACCACACAGCTAAAGATATAGCACAGGCATTGCTAGAACGAGTTATATGTCGCCATAGTACGCCTGAAGTAGTAGTGTCTGACAGGGCCCCAGAACTAACTTCTACCTTCTTCAAAGAGATTTGCAAGCAGTGGGGTGTAAAAGCAGTAAACATCGTCGTTCGAAGACCAGAAGCTAACGGTCTCTCGGAGAGAGAAATGTTGAAAAGATCTGGCAAATCATTTGAGAACCAACTATGTCAACTCGAACACACAGATTGGGGTAATTAATTCCTTTCAACTCAAATTGCCAATAATTCCACCTGTTATTCCTTCCTATCGTTGCACCCCACATTTCTTATTGTACACGTACAACAAACGTCTTCTCTTAGACTCTTTATCGTTATGATCTCTTCTTTTACAAAGGATCTGAACCTCAAAAACCTATTCACGAATATATACAAACTCTTGCTGAAAGAGCTAATCTCATTCGAGACCAGGCTCGCCACCATCTTCAAAAAGAAACAACAACACAAATGAATAAACAACATAAGAAGGCAACTTCAACTCCGATTAGAGTTGGCGATTATGTGTTTGTAATTGACGTAAAGAGACCAGGGCAAAGTCCGAAATTGTTTTCGAAGTGGACAGGCCCGTTCTTGGTCAAACAGTTAGTTCATTTCAATAAATTACTTTTGCAATGTTTAAAAACTTCAAAAACTTTTATTGTGCACAGGGATAACATAAAAATAACTAAACTTAGAGCTAATGATCACATTGCTACTACCAAACCAAAAAGTGATCTTGTACCATCTACTAAACCCCCTAATATAGTTCAAATTCAACCCCCTCCCCCTCCCCCTGCCCCTCCAATTCCTAACACCATTTATTTTAAGAGACAACTTCCACCTTCCTTGCAATCACCACAGAGAAATCTTTTACCTCCCCCCCCTCCTTCCCCACCTTCAACTCCCCTACCTCAAACTTCTCATCATCCACCTAAATCTCCTTCTCCTCCTTCACCACCTTCCCCTTCACCTAGTTCTCATCTACCACTTCCTTCAACTTCTCATTCAACTCCCCCGACTCAATCTCATTCAAAATCTACCTCCCACGCCCACCTACCAAGCCCAAGGAAAAACTTCTTTTTCTCCCCCTCCCCTCCAAAGAGAATGTCCTTTAAAGGTTTTCCCTCCACCATACCCCCTAGATTATCTTTTGATGAATCTCCACCATCACAACCTTCAACACCTCACTTTCAGCCTTCAGCACCGACCTTACAGCCTTCAGCATCTCAAAGTCAACCTCCAACACCACCCCCCTTACCACCAAAATATCACTTCAAAGTAGCACACCCGATCCCAACACCACGTCCACCACCACCACCTCCACCTATCCCACAAGAACCTTTACAACCTCCCCCATCATTCCCCACTCCCTTCTCCTCAAGACACGATTCCTATCCCCCCATCCACGCCTAGAAATACATCACCTCCTTCCCCACCAGATAACAGATCTAGAGATCACACCTTTGTCCCAAATTTCCCAATGAGAAACACTAACATCCCTCATCCCATGGCTTTAAGGGACAGACAACAAAGAACAATAACTAGAGGTGGCAGACAATATTATTTACCACCACAACAAAATATTCCTCGAGGTAGAGGTTTTCCACCAAGACATCACAAGCCGTGAATATTTATTTAGTTTTCTTTTAAAAAACCCCAAGGGGAGAACAATTTATACATTTACACCAATGTATAAATATAAAAACATATTAAAAATAGACATTTTAAAATATGCAAAATAGGAATAGTTAACCCATTTTTCCAAGAGTTAAAGGATATTTTTTTTTTACAAACAAATATTTGAAACGAAAACATCTCTCACAAAAAATTTTCATATATTTTCTCACAGGAATCATGCATGCAATTTGGTTCTGCTTTCCAATATTATTATCAACTTCCTTTGCTCTGGAAAAAGAAATCAAATATGAAGTACACCCAGGATTCATAGCAAAACGAATAGGACAGATCAAATTCATCACTTCCTATCTAGAAATACACACAGACTTAAGGTGCTCACAGGAAATATACCAACAAATACAAAGGGTAGTAAGCAAAAATAATAACCTAACATCTATTTATATTCCTTATTTGCAAAACCGGTATAGAAGTAGATTTTACCAAGATGAAAATAATACCTCCCCAGAATTAATTTATATAACAAGGTTATTGGACGAAAGTCAAAAGAAATTCTTAGCTTTGTCAAAAGATCCCTGGGTTCTATCTCATGTAAAAACTCAGCCTTCAGCACACCCCAGGAAAATCAAAAGAGGTCTTATGGACATAGGCGGGTCAGCGTTGCAATACCTATTTGGAACCGCCACCATGAATGATATTCAAAAGCTCAAAACTAGAATAGATATGTTACAAGATACACGAACCCACTTGTATAATTTAAAAGAACAAATTCATAATAATACCAACACCTTAACAGCCATAACAGATAACTTAACAATCATCTCAAAGTACGTAAATTCATCAATTTCTTCAATAGAGCTTCAACAAGAGCTCTTAAAATTAAACATTTACCTCAACTTAGAAAAGACCATCTCAGATAATATATATAATCTTATTAGGACAGTTCAGAACATCTGGGAAAACGCCAAAACACATAACACTCCTCTAAATTTGTATTCATATGACATCATACTTGAACTTATTCAAAACAGCAGCCAAACTCTACATCACCAACCAATACTTCCTCTCAACCGTGAAACTTTCTACCAATTTCTTACTTTCTCCTGGTCTTATATCCAAGAAAATCACCCCTACATATTATCCACCATCATACCCTTCTCCGAAGAAACCCCTTATGAAGCTTTCAACATCATTCCATTTCCAACATCTTTCAATGACACTTATTCTAGAATCATACTGCATAACCCCTATCCATATTACTTTTTAAACCATAAAACATTAAAATTTACCTACAGCACAAGTCTTTCAGAAGATATTTGCAAGCACTCAAACGATAATTACATTTGCTTTCCTTCAAATCTTATACATCAAATAGATTATCAAGATTGTATCTTGTCAGCCATACTTTCTAAACCCAACACTACATTCTGTAATTATAATATCTACCCTTACCAGTTACCTTACACTCTTAAAGTTGGAAACTATACCTTAATCTCCTTTCCTTCTCCTATAACCGCTTCTATCTCTTGCCCTATGAAACAGCCAAATTTAGGCACTGGTGCATTATTCTCCCTCTTCCAAGGATGCACCCTGGTATCTGAAAATTACTCTTTCAAATACCCTCCACATTCTTCTTTGCAGACCAACTGGCTTTCAAAAGGCCCTCAGTTTCCTGAACACCTAGAGACATCTCATGACTTCCTTCCAAATATAACTTCTTTTACTTCCAAGTTGAAATTAAAATCTATTCATCCACATTGGGACGCTTCGTTGGATAACATAAACAAAACTTTACAGACCCAGGAACTAATCAACATCCATTCATTTTCCATATCCGGCTTTTCTATTCTTATCGCAATTTTCTGCTTGGCAGGAATTTACTACGTTTATCTTAAACTCCGTCCAAATCAGGCAGTTCCTGTAGCCCCTCCGACAGCCCCTTCGGTAGTACCGAGTATCCAGTATACCGTCCTTCAGAGAGCTCCATTACCAGAACCGAAGACAATTTCAACTGGTTACCCCACATTAGAGCCCGTTTACTCTAATCCATCGGCGAAACTCGTGTAATACAAAAGCTTTACCTGGCAGGGGATCTCTTTGCCGAATTATTTTATTCGACAAAGAAAATAGGAATAAAAATCTATTTTTTTATCCTAGCCTATTATAATTTTTTTCGACGTTCCAAAAAATTTCATATAAATAAAGCTTCTCCGCCCCCCATCCCGACTTGTAATTTTCTTATTGGTCGACCGCGTCGTACGAGCTTTCAATACCCCCCCTATTTGCTTCTCCTTTCTGATAACACTTCCCGCGTTTCCATTCGCCCCAATATTTTTTTATCCTAGTGCTTCTTCTTTGTTTTGTTCGTCGATCCTTATATTTTGCACGAATTCTATTTACATATTCCTGATAATTAAAAACTTTTCTAAAGTTGTATTCTTGAAAATTCTGCAACGGAGATTTAAAATCATTTCGCGCACGTAAGGCTTTAGCATCACCTTAAGGAAGTATCATCTTTCCCCCCCCCCCCTTCCTCCTCCCCCACCCAGCTATTTGCCTCCCCCGGATTTATTATTCTGATTTCGTGAGTCCTATAGCATGTGCATATTTCGAGCTCCTTATTGTGAATATTTTTCAGCTGGTGAGTAATTTCTTTATACATATATATTATTATTATAGTCCATATTTTTAATAAACTACTCAGCAAATACTTCTAGGGACCGCTATGCTAAAACTTTAATACCACCTTCTTGTTTGGGGTATTAACTCAGGCCCGCGTGTTTTTTTTTTGAAGCAGGCCTAAGGCTCACACTTATAAATAGTTTTTCTTTGAGCAATTTCCGAAATGATTATGTGTTCTGAGAAGCATTATTATTATTATTAATATTATTTTATCATCGCGAGTGGAAAAAGAGAGAGGCTGGATCTTTATATTATTATTATTATTATTAATATTATTTTATCATCGCGAACGCGAATGTGATCTGAAAGTTATCTTTAAATTATTATTATTATTAATACTATTTTATCATATCACGAGTGAAAAAGAGAGAGGCTGGATCTTTTTATTATTATTATTATTATTATTATGACTGAGTTTTGAACAGCATTTTTGAGTAGATGGATTTTTAAAAATATTAATATTATTTCAATTTATATTAGCTGTTTGTGGTGTATTATCATTATTATTATATTTATATATTATTTTGTCTTGTACGTTCCCAAATAAACTTAAAACATTTATTTGGTAGCGATTTTCGGAGGAAGTCGCAGGCCTTACATACAGGAAATTTCCATTTTTTTGGGACTGTTTAAAAAAATTTTTATTTCGATT
>JABUQX010023584.1:25000-30000 GCA_015478945.1 Trachelipus rathkii
TCACTTAAAAACTCATCTGCTTACTCACAGCAATTTGAAATTATTTAAATGTTCTGAGTGCAGCTATGAATGTAATCGCAAAAGTAACTTAATATCTCATATGCTTATTCACAGCAATTTGAAATTATTCAAATGTTCTGAGTGCAGCTACGAATGTAATCATAAAAATAACTTTAAAATTCATCTACTAACTCACAGCAATTCGAAATTATTTAAATGTTTTCAGTGTAGCTATGAATGTAATCGGAAAGGCGACTTAAAAAATCATCTGCTTATTCACAGCAATTTGAAATTATTTAAATGTTCTGATTGCAGCTATGAATGCAATCGGAAAAGCGACTTAAAAACTCATCTGCAAACTCCCCCGGAGAACTGTCTGCGTTGTCGACGCGGGGGGGCCCAGGGAGACACGGTGAGGCGGAAGATATACCGCCCCAGATGTGTCTTCCTGCGAAAAGGCAGTAGACATGAAGCCACAATATGTGGTGGATATTACTGGAAACTATCCATGGCAGGAAAAAATAAAAATATTAAGTGCCAGGAACTCGGAAGACCTGGTGCCGGCCCTACCTCATTTTTAGAGGGAGATGAGGGGGGACGGAGCTCTGATGAGCAAATCAAATTATCCCTCCCCGGAAATAGAAAAAATACACCAGTAAGGTGTGGGATTTTAACACCTAATACCCCACTTCCACCTGATGAATCGTCAGAGAGGCCTAAGACTTCTCCCGACTCATCAAAACAACCAAAAATCCAAAAAAAAAAGATGCAACCCCTACAACCGTAGAGGTGGTGATAGATTGGAATATACGGTGGAAGAAAAAAAAAGAGATATTCTCTGGTGCGTAACATACGGAAGACACAAGATGTTCCCCAAAAAAGGAACAACTAAACGAACGAGAAATATGTTGGAACAACGAGGTGAAATAGATAAAATCAAACTGGAAAGAATACCGGATGCGAGATTTGCCAGTATTGCAACCAATATAAATAATAAAAAGACCCCGATAACACACGAACAGATAAAACAAATCGAGGAGGAAGTAGATCAATACGTGGAGAAGATGAACAAAGTGGAGGAAGAAGGTGAATGGGAATGGACAAAGGAAAAGAACGAATACTTAATGGAAAGCTACTACATAGGTATGTTAATACCCGAAAAGGAAGGTAAAACGGACTTCTGGAAATATGTTGTGGATAACGAAATAATTGGTGCAAATGATGTAATGGAATATGAGTTTAATAAGAAATATACGGGGGTAGAAAGAAGGAAACTGATCGCCCAAAAACAGGCCATCATCAACTTTAATAAAGAAAGGAATCAAGGAGCAATAAAAAAAAGAAAAGCTACGTTACCTACAAATGAAGACCTGAAGGAAATAGAACGAAGAGCAAAGGAGAGAATTAAGAATGAAATTCAGATCACACCAGAAATGATCGGAGATATTAAACAGAAAAGTAAAGAGACACTATATCAAGGGAATAGAATGAAAACTGGAAAAAATACAGAGAAAAGTTTAGAAGAACAAAATAAAATGACAGATAATGAAGAGTTAATAGATGGGGAGTTGGATGAGACAGAGATAGTAGGAGAAGAAATATCAGAGGCTGCTGAAATCCTAAACAAAGAAATAATGAACAGAACAGATAGTGAAAGTAATAATGATTCAGATACAGGAAGCCACTATGAAGAAACAGAGGAACAAGGTGATGAAGAGATTATTGAAAATGATAGAAGCGAAAACGGGGATAGAATGCAGGAGGAAGAAGAGATGATAAGCAAAATAGCACACTATAGAGATGAAGATATTTATACCAACATGGAAGATAGAAAAGGAATAAATAAAATAGATAATTGGATGAAAATAAATAAATATGCCGGAATAGCAAACAGGGTATTACCAAGATTACTACCTGAGAGATGCGATATCTCAGAAGTGAACAGGTTATATTATGCAACAGCAAGAGCAATAACAGATTTAATGGGAGGGAAAATATTTGAAAAAAAAAGATCAAATGGAAGAAAGAAGGAAAAAAAACCGTCATGGGAAATTAGATTAGAGAGAGACATAGCGAGACTTAGAAAAGAAATATCACTGATAAAAGAATACGAAGAAGGAAACATCACAATGGAAAGTAAAATCAGACAGGCACAAAATATGATAAGAAGAAGCAGAGGCAGAAATCGAGTAACACACGCAATCAGCAGCAGAAAACTAGAATTAGCAGCAAAAGCAAAAAGATTAAGCTCATACAAGATAGAAGAACAAAGAAAAAGACAAAACAAAATGTACCAGACAGATAAAGGAAAGTTCTATAGAGAGTTGAGAGGTGAAAATATAAAAGTTGATAAACCACCTGAAAGAGACAGACTTGATGCATTCTGGAGGAGTATATATGAAGACCAACGAACACATAATGAAGAGGCGGAATGGATAGAAACAACAAGAAGGAATCCCCAAATAGAAGAAATTAATGAGATGGAATTTGAACCACTAACCGAAAGGGAAGTGATGGAAAAGATACGACGTACCAGTAACTGGAAAACACCTGGACCAGACATGGTGCAAAATATATGGTTAAAAAAAATTACAGTACTAAGAGAACCTTTAACAAAGTGCTTCAACAGAATTCTGAACGGAACAGCTGAAATACCCGAGTGGATGACCAAAGGAGAAACAGTCCTTATCCCTAAAACAAGGGAAACACAAAACCCAGGGAAATATAGACCAATTACTTGTCTACCAACTATATACAAAATATTAACAGCAATTATTACAGAAAGAATATACAAACATACAATAGAAAATAATATAATACCAGAAGAACAAAAAGGATGCAGTAAGGGAAGTCACGGGACAAAAGACCAATTATTAATAAATAAAATGATCCTAGAAGACAGCAGGCAAAGACAGAAGAACTTAAGCATGACTTGGATTGACTATAAGAAAGCTTATGATAGTGTGCCGCACTCATGGATCAAAGAGGTATTAAAAATCTATAAAATCAATAATAAGATAAGAGAGTTTATGGAAAAAGTGATGCAAATATGGAAGATCAATATTAAACTACATCACGAAAATGGTACGATACAAATAAATGATGTAAAAATAAGGAGAGGAATATTCCAAGGGGATTCCTTATCCCCATTGCTGTTTGTACTATCGTTGAACCCACTGAGTTCATTGATAATTAACTTGCATAATGGATATAGAATAGGATCAAGAAATGAAAAGAAAGGAAAAAACATCTCGCATTTATTTTACATGGATGACATCAAGCTATACTCCCCAAACAAACAACAAACAATTGAACAGATAGAGGTAGTTAAGAAGTTTTCAAGTGATATACAAATGGAGTTCGGACTAGATAAATGCGCGTTTCTGGAGTTGAAGAAAGGAAAAAGAATTGACAGTGGAAATATCAGAATAGAAGACCAGATCATTAGACAACTAGAACAGGAAGACACCTATAAGTATCTCGGGATAGAAGAAAATGAAAAAATAGAACATAAGAAAATGAAGGAAAAGCTGATGAAGGAATATGAGAAGAGACTGAAACTAATATTGAAATCTGAATTAAAATGCAAATTTAAGATCGAAGCAGTAAGAACATTGGCAGTACCAGTACTATCGTACGGGTTTGGAATAATTGATTGGTTCCAAGAAGATTTAAACAAACTAGATATCAAGACGAGAAAAATGCTCCACGCCCATAAATTGACATATAAGAACCAATGCCTGGCAAGAATGTATGTCCCCAGGGATCAAGGTGGAATGGGACTTCAGGAAATAGATGCAATATATAGAGAGGAAGTGATTGGATTAACAACCTATATTGAAGAAAGTGATAGTAAATTCATCAGATGGGTGAAGGAGCACGAAACAGGGAAAGCGATGAGAACATCTTTAACAGCCAAAAAAAGAGATTACCTACGGAAGTATGATATCCCTAACGACGATCCAACAACAGAAGGAATGACAAAGAAAGAAAAGATGAAACACCTAAGAAATGAGCACAGAAAAGCAAGAAGAAAAAAACATGAAAATAATTGGAAGGAGCACGCATTTGCAAAGGAATACAAAAATATTATAGAACAAGTGTATATAGATAAAGAAAAATCGATAGAAGCAGTATGCAGGGGTAATCTAAGAAAAGAAGATGAGAGAACAATTGTAGGGGCACAAGACTTAGCATTACGAACCAATTGGTTCAAGAGAGAGATAGAGAAAGAGAATATATCCAACAAATGCCGAATGTGTAAAGTATCACCGGAAACAGTTAGCCATATATTATCAAGCTGTGACACACTTCTCCGCCGCAAGACATACACCGAAAGACATAATACTATATGCAAACTAATCCATTTTAGAATTTGTGAAAAATACAAAATACCAATAGAAGCATCCAAATACTGGGAACACAACCCAAATGCAATAGAAGAAAATAACCACGCACTAATACTATACGACTATAGCATTCCCACAGATGTACCTATAACACATAACAAGCCGGATATAGTTGTAAAAGATAAAAGAGAAAGAAAGGCATACATTATAGAGATAGGGATACCATGGGACGGCAGAGTATCAGCATATGAAAGGGAAAAGGAAATGAAGTACGAACGACTGAAATACTCATTACAAGGAATGTGGAATGACATTGATAGAGCAGAGGTTATCCCTGTGATAATTGGAAGCATGGGAGTAATAAAAAAAAGCTTAAACCAATATATTGAAAGACTACCGGTGGAAGTAACAACGTTGGAGATGAGCTCCATTATAATACGACAGAGCGCCAGAATACTGAGAATGGTTCTTGGTTGTTAAAGAACCTGCCGGGACAACCATATGCGCTTAGGCCCGAGGTTCGGGCCCGCGCATTAAATGGTAACCCTTAAGAAAGGTGAAAAAAAAAAAAAAAAAAAAAAAAAAAAAAAAAAATTCGAAATTATTTAAATGTTCTGAGTGCAGCTATGAATGTAATCGGAAAGGACATTT
>JABUQX010023584.1:37500-41589 GCA_015478945.1 Trachelipus rathkii
TGAAATATCGGTATCTAGTTTAAAACAAAATAAAATCGATGTTTTTCAACGATGATGGAAATACCATCCTCTCCTCACAGAAAACAATCACCTTCTAGTGCACCTTCTATAGCATTCAATTTTCGAGTTACCTATCCATCACCATTTAGTCGCCCAACACAGTCAATCTGAAACTAGTCACTCAGAATTGCAACTCCTTCTCTCAATCTCGTTCCTATCCACTCCAGACACACCACACAATTTCACACCACACCATTTCGACTCATCGTTTCTCCATCTTTGCTTCAGTGACAGCAAGCAAATCAAATTACCCTTTTCTAAATCATCCTAGGTTGTAACCGCCACAAACGACCAAGTAACTTTATACGATAAGGTTGTGAAACGCCTGCAGTAGTGAAATGTTAGAGGAATAAATGGCGAGGAGAAGAGGAGAAGAGGTGATGGAGTTTATAGGAAAGTTTAAATTTTGATTTGCATGTTGTGACTGAAACAAAGATGAAAAAGTAAGTGGTAAAGATGATGGTGTGGGGTGAATGTATTGCGGGGCCTAGAGTGGGCAGAATGAGTGGGAAAGAGGAGTTGCGATTTTTTTTGTATGGAAGTTGTGCATGTCAGCTATGTACCGGATATAGTTCTAAAGGATTGGAGGAGATCCTATAGTTACCCTTATATAAGGGTGAAAGGGTGAGGCTAGATAAGCGTCAGACGTGAAGCTATAGGAGAAGTTAGTTTATTAGTGCGTATGGAAATCTAGGCTTGGTATTTTGTTGAAGAGTGCGTCGAGTGACTGGGGGACTGAGTTGACCCTTTACAGTTGCCTTTAGGATGACTGGAGAAAGAATAGAAGAGAGGTTGAGAGAACAGATTGAAAAAAAATGAAATTAATAGTAAATGGCATTAGTTTATGGACCTTGAACAGGCGAATGTTATGATTAATAGGAAGCTCTGTGGTAGGTGTTAGTTTGATATATGGTATTGGTGGTGGGACTTTGAATAGAACCAAAAGTTTGAATGTCAATAGTGAGTCGTATAAGAATAATGGACAGTATATTAATGGTTTTAATATTAATAGTGGAGTGAGCAGCGGATGTGTTTATGCCTGCCATGAGCTTTTTTAATTTTTATATGCGATGGAGGTGATAAAAAATTTAGAGGTCGGGGTATTGGGAAGATGTTTAGAATGATGGAAAATGGAAATGTGTGTACGCTGATTAGTTTTGATTGCTTAGAGCCGAATAAAAACTTTCTAGCATAGTTACCGTCCTTTGGTAACCTTTGCCAGCCCTCAATTTCTGTATTTATGGCGACTGAAGCGTCTCAAAGAACAGTGGTAAATTTAAAGCATATTTATTCGAAGAACAGATTCACGAAAAAGTTGATTATATGCTTTACCGTGCTAATTGTTTTATATTTCTGGGGCACAATTCATATCCTCACAAGGGCTCACTTTGTGACTTGCACAGTTAAAGAACAGCGCTTTATATTTCTCTAGCAAGTTAGTTGAATAATCAAATTTTCTTTCCATGCCATAATTAAACGGCCATTCATAACTCTGTGTTCCTGCCAAACGCTTATCTGTATCAAATCATTCGTTCTGTAGAAAATATCTATTGCAGCAGTCATAATTATTTGAGTCTATTGCAGCCAATTCCTCAAACCCAGAGAACTTTTTTTTTAATGTTCTTCAAAAATCAAACATCAATTACTAAGACATGCTTCCTTTCCGAATATATTTCCTGATCTCTGCCATTATAATGAAGGTATAAGCTTTCTTCGTGTTCTTAATATGGAATAAATAAGATGAACAGTCTGAAGAAATATCGATAAAAACTTCTCCAAAAAAATTCTTTTAATTTTAAATTTCAAAAGAATTTAAGTTATTTTGCACAAACCTTTTAACAACGACATCTCACTATCTCTAAATTTTGAAAGCGTTAAACCAGAAACAGATTTGGAAAGAACTTCAAATGTAAAAGCATAGGATAAGATATTAGTAATGAAAGTATTTATAAAAGTCTGGATAATGGTATTCGAGAGTGTCGGGATTTCAAGGAACCTGATTATCTAATCCTTAATTTAGAAAATATTTTTATAACTTCAGTTTTAGTCTTATATGAAACTTTTATATTACAATTAATAAAAAAAAAATTAGTAAATTTAAAATTAGTGCATAAAACATGAAAAGATTATAAATCTTTCTACAGCATTACTTGACAACTTTCCCAATTTTTGTTGTGAAAAGTGAATTTAAATTTCACTTGTAAGCAGTACTTGATAACTTACGACAGGCAGACAAACCTGTTATTTGAGTTCCTTACAAGATATTTTGATACTATGATAAAAGCCAACAACTTACTGCACACGTGACATTTTCACCCGTCAAACGGATCTAAAGATTTCGTAACTTCTAAAATAATATATTATAATGTGACAAAGTTACATACCTATAAAGAGGCAACATTAAAATTCATTCCAATTTTCTATTTGTGAAAAGTTATAAGAAAAGACATTAAAAAGAATAAAGTTTAATCTATTTACACAATAGTTTGTTAAATTTCATTCATTTATTCTCTACCGAAAAATTAGGAATTAAAAAACTTTAATAAAAAATAATACATTTTCATAGTAAACTTTTTAACGCAAAATATTCAATGTATAATAAACAATAATACATTCTCCTAACATAGACGACAATTTTTAATAGATTGTTGTAGCAATATACATTTACAACATTCTTAAAGTTAATTACGGTAATTATTGTTCTTTAGGGACACGAGTACGCCCGTTACTCAATTCCTGTTCTTCATTAACTAAGAGAATAATTTTGTTGTTATAAGATACATTAAATTTTTATTCCTTCTTCTTAGTGATTTTTGTTATACAGAGGCAAATCTAATTCACCACTAATTACGATGGATGAGCTTTCCTCATTTGATGGTCTCTCTTGGGCTGATAAAGAGGCAATTTTATGTATTTCAATTATGAATGTTCTTCTAGATCCATTTCATAATAATCAAAATCATCATTCTTGTCTCTATAATAATTAACGTCCCTTTAATTTTCCGTTTGCAATGGAATTTCCTTATGCCTTTTTATTTTCATCGATTTCTTTATTTCTTGTGCGTTCCGTGCTTCTTAAGAAGTGTGTTTTAAATGGTCCTTTCTGATTACATTCATAGCTGCACTCTGAACATTTAAATAATTTCGAATTGCTGTGACTTAGCAGATGAATTTTTAAGCTACCTTTATGATTACATCCATAGTCGCATTTAGAACATTTCAATAATTTCAAATTGCTGTGAGTTAGCAGATGAATTTTAAAGGTTTTTACCTTTTTGTTGTTTTTTTTTGGGGGGGGGCAATTTTTTTTTTTTTTTTTTTTCATTTAGGCTTTTTTTTTGGCGCCCCCAAAAAACTTTTTTCAAGGAAGCCCATTTTTTTTTTAAAAAATTTGAAATTTCGAATTGCTGTGAGTTAGCAGATGACTTTGTAAGCTACTTTTCTGAATACATCCATAGCTGCCACTCAGAACATTTAAAAATTTTAAAAATCTGTGAGTTAGCAAGTGAGTTTTTAGGTTACTTTTCTGCAATTACATTCATACCCTGCGAATCAGAACATGTTAAATAATTTCAAATGCTTGTTGAGTCAGCTTGATGAATTTTTAAGCTACTTTGTGATTACATCATAGCTGCCCACTCAGAACATTTAAATTAATTTCAAATTGCTGTTGAGTTAGCTGATGAATTTTTAAGCTACTTTGTGATTAACATTCATAGCTTGCACTCAGGAACATTAAATAATTTTCAAATGCTGTGAGTTAGCAAGTGAGTTTTTAGGTTACTTTCTGATTACATTCAAAGCTGCACTCAGAAACCATTTTGAATAAATTTCAAATTGCGTGACTAAGCAAGATGCAGTTTTTAAATCTTTTTTCCGATACATGCATAGCTGCACTCAGAACATGTTAAATAATTGTCGAACTGGCATTGAGTTTAACAGATGACGTTCAAAGTTACCTTTCCGATTAGCATCATAACTGCAATGGGCACTTAAACTTTCTTTTCTTATGTGTCTTTAAATGGCTCG
>JABUQX010023585.1:0-15000 GCA_015478945.1 Trachelipus rathkii
ATTATTATTAGCTATTATTTTAATATTATTATTATTTATTATTATCATTATTATTATTATTATTATTATTATTATTATTATTATTATTATTATAATTATTATTATTATTATTATTATTATTATTATTATTACATATAACAAAAAAAAACTTTTAGTTTAAATTTTAACATTAAAAACAAATATATAAAAATAAAAAAAAATATATATATATATATATATATATATATATATATATATATATATATATATATATATATATATATATATATATATATATATGCTACTATATATATATGCTATATATATATACTATATATACTACATATATAAAATACACGTTAATAAAAAATAAATTAATAATAAAAACACATTACATTTATTTTAAAACCCTTATTAGTAAATATATAAAACATTTTACAAATTATTTTAAAGCCGTGAAAAAAAGAAATTAATCGTATCGTATTTACATCAATATAAAAAGAACACTAGACTATTGTATGCACAACATCAACAATTCTTGTAAAAAAGGGATTGTACGAGCCGTGTTTTTTATAAGAGCTCTTTTATTAGCTGTCATTCGCAGCTTCTTTAGCCCTTTTGTGATAGTCATCTCCCCTTTTTTATTGGCTTTAAATCGTAACGTAGGGGCCTTATACGCTAAATGTTTACCATTAAAAACTACATGAGGGTTTTTTGTTTCATCCTTACGATATGCCTTACCATGCAAACTCGATGTCGCACCCCTAGCTCTCATTTCTTCAACAACTAGAGCCGTTATATCCCCATCCTTTCTAAGTTTAGTATAATAACTTTCATCATCATCATCTATTAACCCCTGTTCATTCTCATCATCATCATCTTCGATGTTATTTAACACAAGTTTTAACATAGTATCGAAGTTAACGATTTTCCCTGTTGTTTTATTTAACGTTAATCCCTTAGCTTTTAAAATATGATCTATGGTTCCATCCTGTTTTAAAAGTCGAACAGCGTAAGACTTAGGTCCCGTGCACACAAAAGCATCCGCTTGTATACCAGGCCCTATTTCATCCGTTAAGTCCCCTAAAAATTTACCTGTAGCAGGATCAGTTTCCCCATTCCTGGTCACAAAGATACAGCTGTCTGTATCGCAATATAAAACTCTTTGACCTAGCTTCTCAAGAAGATTATAAAGTTTTACCCGAGCATGAGCAGTAGTGAAAGCTGCCACTGAGATGTTGGTGGATCTTGTAGTCTGTTCAGCTTATTGGGTGTATTTCACCGAAACAATATGTTTCTTCCCTACATTAGACACATCCTTTACTTCCTCATCTGCATTTTTAAAGTGTTCCCATACTTCAGCATCTCTGTGACAGATAATATCTTCGGTGTTTGGTGCCCGTTCAGCTAGTTTCCCCCAAAGAGAATTAAGACATAACTTGGCTATGAAACGTAGACAGGCGTTCTCCTTTATCTTAGCCCTGTCCAGTTTAACCCTTTCGATTTGTTCAAAGTCCTCAATGAACTGATCAAGCATAGGACTGTCGTAACTCGCTATTCCAGCGGGTAAACCTGACGCTTCTGTCTTTATTTTCAAGAACTTTTCCACATACTCTGTAAACATACCGATCTTTGAGTCAAAGTTCCAGATTTCATAAAGCCGGGTGATCTTGTATCCTTTCTTTAAAGCTAACTCTAGTTCAGGTGTGGTGTAAACACCTCTGAACTCACGTTGTCGTTCAGTATGATTACATAATGTTTCTTGTCCTTTTTCTGCACATGTTCTACACAATGTGAATACTAGTCTTTCTTTATATCTCCCAGGCAAAACAGGTATATAGAGTTTTTGAGGAGGAAGGACCCATACATTGGCTACACCGAAATACTTCTTGTTCACTTCTCTACTAAATTCTTCAATGGTAGGCAGTTCAGTCCCTACCAATTTTGTGGGTAACGCTTGAGTCTTCTGAACCCAAGGGTATAATGATGTGAAATCTAGATAGTTAAGTTTGGTTTTACCGTCTGTAGGTGGATAGTAGTAGACGAATGGTTCAGTTCTACCTCCATATAGAGCTTCCCCTATACACAGTTTATTATTAGCTACATCATTACCTACCCTATTGACATAATGACCTAGCCCTTCTTCTTCTGGTTCGAGGGTGTTCGTGAACCGAACCTTACATTCCTCTTTCATCTTTTTCCATTCGCAACCCCATACCCTAACCACCTCGAAACCCTTAGCTCTATAGGCGGCCTCCTGGAGCATAGTTACTCTATACCGATCGAGACTCCCGACATTCCGGTGTTGTTTTCTTCCTTCTTCACATGCTTGATGTCCATGCCATATGCATCCGTGGAACAAATACACTATTCTTTTCTTTTCAACAGATCCATTACGATCTTTTTTTTTAGCTGCATCATCCATAGCCTTCCATTCTCGTTCATTCTTCTCTTTTAGACTCTCGTCAACAGTTAAGTTTTTGAGTTTCACAAACTCTGATCCATTAATACCCGTGTATTTTGAAACAGGGACCTCGGCATATCCGTCGGGGAAAGCTGCTCTATTCTTCAGTTTAAATCCTCTCTCTCCACCGTTGCGAGCATGCGCGATACTTTGACCGGTATACCGCTGCATAAACTCCAACCATCTGATGGCCTCATAGGAATACGGTTTCTGACTATCTCTACCTATATGCGCTATAGTATTAGGTTCCATGAAATGGGATTTAAAAATCCTAAAACATAGAGCGGCTATAGTGCAACATTCGATTAAACAATCAATTTTAAACATATCCCTAAACATTTTACGAAAAGCTTCAAAACTTCTGCGTAAAATATCTACATCCTGCACGCAATATTTTGTACATTCAGCCTTAATATCATACTCTCGCTCCGCGAATGTAGCATACCATGCACTAAACTCGTTTTTCTCAGCATCATTCATTCTGTCAATCTCGAACATATCTTGAGTAGGTATAGGTCCTACATAATCAAGATTGTTAAGTGTGAGAAACTTGTAAGGAAAGAATCCCTTAGCTAGATTCCCCTTAAGACCCATACATTTAGGCAATGCTTTTAAAGCACAGGGCATGTAATTAAGTGTATCTTTAAATTCAATATTTTTATACGATGTCATTGAAATGATCTTCGTTCCTCGTTTAATGGGATTCCCTTTAATAGCATCACCTTCAGGTCTTCCCAACAGTCTATTGTACACAAACTGGGTATCGAAACGTCCACCGTTGTGTGCCGCCACAACGATGGAGTCTTTTGTATGAGCTTTAGCAAAAGCTGCAATATAATTTATAAACTGATCGACTGGACACTTTTCATATTCATTTGTAGCATTCTCATTTAAATAAAAAACTTCTTTCCGTTTCGTCTTACAGCTCTTACAATGTTCATTCGTTAATTCTTTATCACTGCATTTATAACATACAATCATACTCACAAGTAGATATGGGACCATATCGATCAGTTCATTATTAGTTTCAGGATTAACCTGGGGATTATGTTGGTATGTTTCTATGTCATAATAAAAAGTATACGTATTGTGTTTCTTTTTACCATCATTCTTAATTTCAATAGGTTTCATATAGCAATCATGCACCCCGTCATCAGGATTATATGTCTCATAACAGACATTACAATACATACTCTCACATTTATGTTGTGTTCGAATCTGTTTATCAGGTGTTATTAGCGTGTCACAGTCCTTACATATATAGATTTTTCCGCAAATATCCTTGTGGTTTTCTAAACATACTGCATCGTAAAAGTTACGATTGCATTTATCACAGTAATGTAGAGCCCCTCCCACGATAAGTTTTCCTCTACATTCATACTTCAAACATTGTTTACAATTATAATACTCGCATTCGTACTCATGATGATGTAACATATTATCTACAAAGCTATAGCATTTCGGACAAAAAACATCACCCCTAATATTATTACGATTGAGACCAGCTATGGTTAAAGGTATTACTTTAGTAGGAACATAGAAATAGTGTTCTTTCACTCTATCATAACCTAGAACATATAAAATTTTATCTCTGTCGTTTTCTGTGGGTTTATGCACCACACTGAACCCGCTCTCTCCTTCGTTACTATAAACAAAAATACGACAATCTAATGTCTTCTCTATAATAGCGAATTTATCTGAACCTAATGGACTAGCAAAATCTAATCCACATTTATTAGCTATTTCTATACCTTTATCTTTCACATCTTTTGGCATAATATTATGACCAAATCCCTTATCTTGCGCGTCTTTAGGCAAAATATCATGAGCCTCTTTCTTTTCATTATACATCTTTTTCTATTTATCTGTACCCTTTTTGTCAGATGACACGTATTAAGTTTACTTGTTTTATAAAAGTTTGCATTTGTAGGGATTATTATACCATTCCCTTTTGGGTTATGAACCACCTTGACTTCAATGATGAAATCGGAAAACGTGTATTGGTCTCCTGATTGGAAAGCAGCTTCGAGTCGTTCACAGAGATAGGGTACAATGTTATCATTACGTACTATTTCCTTAAACGGTATATTAACATGAAACTCGTTCCTAGCCCCATCATTGAAAGTAAAGGTGAATCGTACCTCATACTCATTATATTTGATTTCACCTCTTAAATGGGTGATTATATCCAAGATAACACGACTAAAGGCGTCGGAAATATCAAGCCCTTGATTGAACACTCTATTTTCAATGACTTTAATTCGATATTTGTGTATATCTAGAATCCCTGACTTTCTACCATACCCGATTCTCTTCATGTCGATGAACTCGGCTGTGAAGTCCTCATTCTTCCGCTTTTTCTGTTAAAAATGAACATGTCGTAAGTAAACAGCTCATAATGTATAATAATAATAATAATAATAATAATGATGACAATAATAATAATATAATAATAAATATCATAATAATATAATAATAATAATAATAATAATAATAATAATAATAATAATAATAATAATAATAATAATAATAATAATAATAATAATAATAATAATAATAATAATAATAATAATAATGGTTTAAATAACTCAAACTAGAAGGTAATCAAATGCCTATTATATATATTTATTTATTTATATTTATATATATATATCATATATATATATACATATATATACTCATATAGTGTGTGTATATATATATATACTATATATCTTTATATCTTCATATATATATATGTATATATATATATATATATTTTTATATATATATATATATATATATATATATATATATATATATATATATATATATATATATATATATATATAGATAGATGAAACTATAAAAAGTTGGAAAAAATAATAAATATACACTTTATAAATGTGTAATATCTTGTATGTTAATAATAATAATACACCTCTACGCAGGGATCCATCGTACTCGTCTATGCGATTACTGATCCTTAACAGCAACATCGACCTTTCAACTTCGACATTGTTAGATTAGGGAAGGAGACTGGTAACAGTAGTGACAGGCTGAACGATACAGACCTCCAGCCCCTACGTGACAGTGCCAGGCACTGGTACGTAAGCATATCATTCTGGCTGATCTGACATATAAAGGCTTATTTTATTTGTTTTTTTTTTATACAAAGTTCCTCACGGGCATGTAGCCCCCTGTTCAAAGGAGGAACTCTAGGTAATTCTACCAGAGGTCCAACTAAATTCAGACCCGCTCCCGTTGCCATGCGAAAACTCCGTCGCTCTACCAATTTACATGCCACGACGTGTTTATCAAAATATTCTCGGATATGACTTAGATCAATAGTTCAATAGATCATGAGCGGATGGATGGTTAAGGACTACAAAGGATGGATGGTTGATTCTGGTTACGAGTTCCACTAAAGCAGTAAACTATTACGCCTGTACTGTGATATTTTATTCAAAGAACTTGTGTTTATGTTATGTTGTATAAAGAATTTGTTATTATGTTATGTTTGATTAAAACTTTGTTATTATGTTTGCAAGTATTCGTTGGGGATTATGATATTTAGACGATGTTATGATGAATTTTGTTAAATATGGCCAAGAGTTGAAATCGTAGCTCCCAAAGTACGTTAACTTAATATATTCGTTTGTCAGTATGATGTTTAGACAGGCTATACTAAATTTTTATTTAAATATTACGATATTTGGTGTAAGGTAACATTGTGATATATTAAGAATATACTTGAAAAAAGATATGAATAAGGATTTACGTTTTGTGTGACGTGTTGAGTACTTCTGTAATTGATGGAACATAGCAATGTTAGTAGTTTATTCGTACATATATGGTAATATTAGGTTTGTCGTTTATATATATTCTTGTTCAGGCTATATTTATGTTACAAAGCTTTATTTAAGCTAGCAAAAACGTTGTTACGTTCTTTATACTCGATGATTTAGTATATAAAGAACTTTTTTTTGTGTTATGTTTATCAAAAATGGCGTGCTAGAAAATGTGGCACTAAATCAATGGTTAATAGATCAAAGGTAATGGAGGGAGGGTGATAGGGAGGGGTTGATGGTTTGATTTTACGTTACTGATTTTAACAAAATCAGTAAGCTAACTACGATTACCTGATATTTATTTAAAAAACTTATTTTATGTTATGTTTAGTTAAAAACTTTGTTATATTTACAATTATTAGTTGGTCTGTGTGATAAAAATTAGACAGTTTTGATAAATTTTTATCAAGTATTACTGTGTCAATGTAAAATTAATTAATATGTTAGAGATATGACTGATGTGCTTGAAAAAAGTGTAAATAGGGTCGTTATGTACGCTATGTTAGATACTTTACTATTCTTATTAAGTATGGAACTTTATTAATGTTAGTAGTTTATTTGAGTATGTAAGGTGTGTTAGGTTTTGGCATTGTACAATACATTCTTAGTTTGTAAATGGCAATGTTGCTTTAATAAAATATTGAAAACTCAAATATTACATTCTTGCCCATATATTCGTTAGTTAGTATGTAAAGAACTTATTTTGTACTATGTTTATCAAAAATGGTGCTCTGATATGATCTGAATCACTAGATCGATAGATCATAAGGTCACAGCTAGGTGGTTAGGGAGGGTAGGATGGACTGATGGTTTGGTTACTGATTTACAGCTTTACAAATGGTGATATTACACTTACTATGACATTTTGAACTGAAACTTTTCTTTTGTATTTATGTTGGTTCAAACTTTCAGTATTTTGTTATGTTTGGATACTTTATTATGTTTTGCATTATTTGTTGGAATTATGATATTTAGTAGGGTTATGATAAATTTTGTTAAATACTACTATAATAATGTAAAAAACATTATTACGGAAAAGAAAACTGGAGATGATAGTCTTGTACCCAAGTAGTAGACAGAGGTTGTGATAAATTTAAGTTAATCTTACTGCCTTATCATTAAAATGCAGTAATAGCTAGAGATATGCCTTGTGAAAAAGTATGAGTAGGTTACGTTTTGCATACAATGTTAGTTACTTTACTGGTGTTAAATGTGGAACTTTGTTAATGTTAACAGTTTATTCATGTTTAGGGTATGTTAGGTTTGTTGTCGTGGAATATATTCTTAGTTCAGATGATCATATGTAAGCTTTATTAATACGAAAACTTTGTTACGTTAGTCTATGTTGATCAGTATGATAATTATACAAGGTTATGATGTATTATTTTTGTTAAATATTATGCATGTTAATCAAACCAACATTGCTATATTCAGAATATAACCCATTAAAAGTCTTAATATGGGATTACATTTTTGCATGTACCATGTTGTTTCACTGTTGTTGAAATATGAACTTTAGCTATCAAACCAACAGGTTATTCATGTTTAAAGACATATTAGGATTTTATTGTGCCATCATTAATATTCTTAGACCAGATGATGCTATGTTAGTTTTTATTAATGGGAAAACTTTATTATGTTAGCTTTATATTCTTTGATCAGTGTATAAAGAATTTGTTTTTATGTTATGTTGATCCCGAAACGATACACGAAATGTGACTTGAATCAATAGATCAGGAGAGATATTAGGATGAGTAGGAGACGATGAGGAGAGTGGGGTGGATGGGTTGATTTACTGATTTGCTGCTATGTAAAGCATAAATATTTTACGTTATAAAAATAAAAAGAATAAAAATTTTAGTAAAAGCAAAGTGTTTTAATGCAATGTATTCAAAAATTAAAATTTTTAGTAAAAACAAAAAGTTTAAACGAAATAAAATTAAAAATTAAAAGTTTTTGAATAAAAAAAACAAAAAAAACAAAAACAAAAGGTTTTAAAGAAATAAAAATTAAAAAATAAAAAGTTTTTAAGTTGTTATAAAACATAAAAACATTAGCAAGAAACATAAAATGTTTTTAATAAATTTGTTATCGACGAATAACGATCCATCGTATTATATAGCTATAAAATGTTTCGAAAACAGACAACAAAATCTTTGATGATTATTGCGTAATGTTTCGAAGTGGGAGGAGTTTGAACAATTTCTCGACATGTATCTGATAACTCTAGTGAAAAAGGAACCACATTAGCTTTGTAGACGTTCGTTCTGTATGAAATGTTAGTTACTTTAGTGTTGTTAAGTATGGAACTTTGTTATTGTTAGCCATTCATTCGATCATAAGGTATGTTAGGTTTTGTCATTGTGCGTTATATTCTTAGTTCAGGATATGATATGTTAGCTTTATTGATGTGAAAACTTTGTTACGTTAGCATATATTCGTTGTTGACCCATATGATAATTAGGATAAGTTATGGTAACTTATTGTTAAATGTTACTATGTTAATGTAAAAATAACAACGATATGTTAGAGATATGTTTGAAAAAATTGTGAATAGGATACGTTCTGTATGCAATGTTAGTTACTTTACTGTTGTTAAGTATGAAACTTTGTTAATGTTAAGGAGACCCTGTATAAAATTTCACGTTTTCGTTTAATCTTAAAGAAAACTTGTATTTTTTGAGGTGTAACTCTAATACATTAATCTTGAAAGTTTGAAAGAAATCTGAAAAGTGGTTTGAAATTTGGGGGGGGGAGCCCCAAGTTCTGAATTTCGTACTTGTTTCACTAAAAAGCTCATAAAAGTATCATTTTTCAAGATATTTCAAAAATAACTTCACGAAAGTACGTAAATATAATGAAGTAATAAAGATATAATCAGTTACCTTTGATACTAAAAAAAAAAAAATGAAAATTTCTAAAATTATTTCAAAATTTTGAAAATTTTTTTTAACTTACTTCAATCAGACATATCACTAATATGATTTTCAGATTTTAATAAAACTTTGTGTACATCTTGAAGAGATCAATATGAAAGTTTCAGGAAAAGTTATCATTATAGAACAAAACTTTTTTAAATGATTTTTTATCTCAGTTGATATGGGAAAAAATAAATTTTGAGAAAAACGCAAAAACAAAAACTTGAAATTTATTCCCTCTTACAGCACGTAAAAAATTTGTATAACTCTTTATTTTTAATTAATTAGTTAATTTATAATTATAATTATTTATCCCTCGTGTGTCCGGGCTCTAAAAAATGCATGCAAGTCCGGGTTGGGTACTTTTTGACCAAACCCGTATTTATCCCAATTTATTACTTTTATTAACTTTTATTTTTAAAAATATTTAAAAAAAAAAAAAAAAAAAAATATATATATATATATATATATATATATATATATATATATATATATATATATATATATATATATATATATATATATATATATATGTATATATACTATATAACTATATATATATATATATATATAACTTAACAACCTTAACAACTCTCTCTCTTTATATATATTTATATATATATATATATATACTTTCTCTATATATCTAAAAAATGTCAAAAATATATATATATATATATATATAATGATATAAATACTTTTTATTTCCTTGTGAAATCGCACAAAATGTTAATAAAACGATATTGAACAGAAATGCTGATAAAGTGAAATTGAACAGAAATGTACATAAAGCGAAATTGCAGGGAGATGCTGATAAGGCAAAGTTGAACAGATATACTGATAAATCGAAATTGAACAGAGATGCTGATAAAGTGAAATTGAACGGAAACGCTAATGATGCGAAATTCCAGGATGCTGATAAGGCAAAATTGAACAGAGATACTGATAAAGCAAAATTGATCAGAGATGCTGATAAAGTGAAATTGAACAGAAATTTGATAAAGCGAAATTGCATTATATATATATTATATATATATAATATATATAATATATACATATATATATATATTATACTAATATATATATATATATATCTATATATATATATATATATATAATATATTATATTATATATTATATATATTAATATATATATAATATTATATATAATATATATTATATATTATTATATATATATATAATATATATAATATTATATATATAATATATATATATACTAATATGGGAAATATATATATAATTCTAGCAAATTTTATACTCCGGCTCCGGCTCCGGCCCTCCATTTCCATTTCAAAATTTTTGAGCTCCGATTTTTCAGAATTATCTTCATTTGCAAAAGTACTTTTAGAAAAAAAATTATACTTTGGCTCCAGCTCCAGTTCCGTCAACGGCACTGGCACCTGCTCCGGCACCGGCACAGGTTTTATTTCAAAATTGCCCAGCTTCCAAACTTCCTGCAAAACTTATTTTTCACAATGCAAAAAAAAATTCTTTAAAAAAATTATACTTTGGCTCCAACTCCGGCTCCGGCCTCCGGCTCCGGCTCCGGTCCGGCTCCGGCTCCGACTATATTCAAAATTGCTCAGCTCCAACTTCCTGCAAAAAAATTTTTACATGCAAAAAAATTCTTTAAAAAAATTATACTTTGACTCCGGCTCCGGCTCCGGCTCCGGCTCCGGCTGCGCGGCTCAGCTCGGCTCCGGCCTCCGGCTCCGCTCCGGCTCATGCTCCGGCTCCGGCTCCGGCTCCGGCTCCGGCTAAATTCAAAATTGCTCAGATCCAACTTCCTGCAAAATCATTTTCACATTCAAAAAAAATTCTTTAAATAAAATTATACTTTGACTCCGGCCCTCCGGCTACGGCTCCGGATCTGACTCGGCTTCTAGCTAATCAAAATTGCTCAGCTCCAACTTCCTGCAAAATTATTTTCACATAGAAAAAAAATCTTAAAAAAAAATTTAATAACTTTGAAAACTTCTTCCTTCACCCCGGCTCCGGCTCAATTTCAAAAATTTTTATCTAAGACTTCAGGCATATTAATTTTTACTTCCCCCCCCAAAAAAAAAAATAATAATAATTTATTGATAAAATGTATACTTTTTTCCTCCGCTTCCGGCCTCCGGCTTCCGAGGCTCCGGCTCTGATTCTGGCTTCGGATCCATTTTTTAAAATTGTTCAGCGGCGACTTCGGGCAGACCACATTTCACTTGAAAAAATTCTTTAAAAAAATTATACTCCGGCTCCGGTTCCTCCGGCTCCGGCTCCGCTCCGGCTCCGGCTCTGGCTCAATTTCAAAATTGTTCAGCTGCGACCTCCGGCACAATACTTCTTACTTGCAAAGAAAATTTAGTGATAAAAATCTCTAATTTGGCTCCGGCTACAACTCCGGCTTCGGCTCGCTCCAGCCTCCGGCCTCCGGCTCCCAGTCTCCGGCTCCGAACACCTACTACAGCTCCATTTCAAAATTGCTATGTTCCGACATTGGCAGAATTATTTTCACTTGCTAAACAATTCCTGAAAAACAAATTTTTACTTATGCTCCAAATCTGGCTCCTGCTCAAAACTCACGGCTCCGGCTCCGGCTCCGGCCTTTTTAAGGATCTTCGAAACGAAAATTAAACCATGATGTAGAGGAGGCATTTTTCTAATAATTAGAAATAATAAAAAAAAAAAGTGAAATTTTTAGATTTTACTCTAAAAAGTTAGGGTTCGACTTATACAGGCCCCCCTTAACTTTCTGCTTTACTGCTTTAACTTTGCTGCTTTACTGCTTAACTTTCTGCTTTACTGCTCATATATTTATTATCATTACATACCTTAAAGCAGTAAAATGTAAATTAAAATAGAGGTTGTTACCTAACACGCTAGGGGGGATTAGTCAATGTTTTTTGTTTTTACTGTTTTACTGCTTTAACTCATGTTTTACTGCTTTAACTCATGTTTTACTGCTTTAACTTATAGGTGTTTTACTGTTTTAACTCATATATTTATTAACAATTATGTTTTTTATTTTGTTTTTAAATACTTATTTATTTAATGAATAATTATTTTAGATAATTTAGTTTGTTGTCACTTTTTTATTTTTATTTTTATATATCTTAGTGTTATTTACTTCCCATGCCTATTGTTTATTATATTTAGAACACACATTCACTATGACACTTATACAAACATTCACTATGACACTATAACACACACAATTCACTTATGTCACTTACATTTACCCATGACACTTACATTTACACTATACAACATGCGGTCACACACACCATATTAACTCACAGAAATTTACTTACACTCACACACAGATTTACTTACACACCCAGATTTACCTTACACAAGCAGATTTACTTACACTCACACACCAGATTTACTTACATTTACACTTACACACACACACACACACACCACAGATTTACTTACACTCAAACACAGATTTACTTACCACAGCAGATTACTTACACACATAACGTATAATTTATTAAACATTTTGTTTTAATTTTTAGCAAGTACATTTATTACTCATTCCCAAATATAGCTAAAAATTATTTCAAAGTTTCTTTAAAACTTCTATAATAAATCAATGATTTTCCTTTGAACAAAGAATTTATTATTAACTGTTATTACTTTTTTTTTTATAAATTTTATAACTATCAAGTTTTTAAAATAACTTTTTACTAAAATTTTATGAATTTTATTAAAAAAACATATACTTTACGTAACTTAAAGCAATAAATCAGTAAATCAGTAAAGGTCAACAACCCCTAGCACCCCTCTACACAAAGCTATGCCACGTTTTGTTCTATTGACTTACTGCTTTACATTCAGTCTTTTGCCATGTAATAGTAATAAAAAGACAAAATAAGTTTCTTCTCTGCTAAACATAACATGTAATTTTAATTAAAATCTTTTAAGTTCTTATTAAAAAAAACAATTATCACTTACAATTTATTATTAATTCACTTCGATGTTAACCTAAAAAAATTCAAAAAGTTTTTTAAATAATTCGGGTTTTTCCTTTATTATTATTATTATTAATCTATGTACATTGACAATCCATCACGAGAAAACACAAAAACCCGCACGCCTTACAGATACGAAACTGACCTCATTCTGTAAAATGTGTTGAAATGATAATCCTTTTTGTAACCCGGGGCAATTTAAGCCTAATTCCAGGTCAAAATATATTTTAAACTGACCTTTTTTTCTGTAAAATGTGGGGCAATAACTACGTTAGGCCTAAATTTAGGCCTAATTTAGGATAAGCCCTTTTTGTAGACGGGCTAATTTTATCCTAAACCAGGTCAAAAAGGTAATTCCAGTAATAGACAAGAATCATTTGTTATTAATTAATTTTTATAATATATTTCACTGGAAACATGCTGGAACGGTAGATCCTTTAAGCAGGTAAGAAGGGAAATGTTTTCCTAACTTGTGATTGGTCGGAGTACAGTTTTTCCCCTAGTTTCATAAGCTAACGCACCAGGGGTCAGCCATGAGAACCCACCCCAAAGGCAGCCAACCCCGCAACCGCTGGTGGCCCCGCACCCGCGTCCCCGCCCGCCGCGTGCGCGCCGCAGGCGCAATATTTTCCGCGTTCCCGCCCGCCCTACGCGCGACCCGCCACGCCTGATACGCATGGTTTCAAATTCCAGCCCAAAATAAAAGGTATCTTCATAGCCCGAGCGTGGATGTGAGCGTATGTCAACCGGAGTATCCCGGGTTTCCGATCCTTCAAGTACTAATTACCAGAGAGCTACACATCCCTAATGGTGACGTGAACCTCTCTGTATGTTAAGGTTTCATACCTTCATCATACAATAATACCTGAAGTACATGCGCTTAATACACTGCGCTATGAGGATACCTACAGTTTTTTATCTTTATTACCTTTATACATTACACACTCTATGACTTTACAGTCATGTTACGTTTTAAATTAATAAATGGCAAAATAATAATAACAATAGCCATGAAGTAAATAACACAAAGTATAAATAAAAAATAAAAATAAATTTTTTTTTTAATAAATTTATATTACATATGGCCTAGCGGTGGTGCGTGTGTGTGTGTGTTGTGTGTGTGTGTGTGTGTGTATGTGGTGTGTGTGTACGTGCGTGTGTGTGTGTGTGCGTGTATGGGTGTGTGTGTTATAATAATAACAATAGGCATGAAGTAAATAACAATAAATATAATAAAAAAAATAAAATAATAAAAATAATAAAAATATTAATAAAGATAAATAAAAATAATAATAAAATAAATAAAAGTATTAAAAGCAAAATAAAAAACATAATGTTAATAAATATGTGAGTTAAAGTAGTAAAATCGTTTAAGTATGAAATAAAAAATGAATGACTCATAGTATATTTGAAAAGAAAATTTTGAATATGTTTAAGAATGAAATAAAAATGAATGACTCGTAGTAATATATATTTCCAATTCGCAGAGGGAACATATTGCGGCTGCGGTCGCGCGGCCGGGCGGGAACGCGAAAATATTGCGCCTGCGGGCGCACGCTGCGGCGGGGGGACGCGGCGGGACGCACCAGTGGGTGCGGGGTTGGCTGCCCTTTGCGGGTGGGGTTCATGCTGAGCCCTGGTGGTTAGCTTATGAACTAGGGAAAAACTACTCCGACCAATCCAAAGTAAGGAAAAACATTTCCTTCTTTATACCTGCTTAAGGATCTTACCGATCCAGCATTTTTCAGTTTGAAATATATTTATAAAAATAATAATAACAATGATTCTTGTCTATACTGGAATAACCTTTTGACCTGGTATTAGGC
>JABUQX010023585.1:25000-32500 GCA_015478945.1 Trachelipus rathkii
AGACACTTACCTTTACACTTATACACACGTATAAACACACAAACACACGACAACCTTTGTCCTTCCATGGTCAATTTAGCCCATCCTAATTTTAGGCACTTAAAAACATTTTTTTAATAAACATTTTCGCGAAACCTAAAACGTAACTCATTACAGACATCTTTTATATTTTACTTAGTACTTTTTAATTTATAAATTTTTAAAATTGCATGTAAGAATTTTACTAAATTGTACGAAATTTTTTAAAAACATATACCTTACAGACCTTAAAGCAGTAAATCAGTTAAACAAACCATAGAGGTTTTACCTAACACCTAGGGGGGAATAGTATGCTTTTGTTGGTTTTACTGTTTTATGCTTTAACTCATGTTTTTACTGCTTTAAACTCATGTTTTACTGCTTAACTTATATGTTTTACTGCTTTAACTCATATATTTATTAACATTACATACCTTAAAGCAGTAAATCAGTAAATCAATAGAGGTGTAACCTAACACGTAAGGGATTAGTATGCTTTTGTTTTACTGCTTTACTGCTTTAACTTTCTTGCTTTACTGCTTTAAACTTTCTGCTTTTACTGCTTTTAAACTTCAGCTGCTTTACCGCTTTAACTCATATACATTACACAATACCTTAAAGAAGTAAATCAGTAAATCAATAGAAAGATTATTACCTAACACCTGGGGGATTAGTATGCTTTTGTTTTACTGTTTTACTGCTTTAACTCATGTTTTACTGCTTTAACTCATGTTTTACTGCTTTAACTTATATGTTTTACTGTTTTAACTCATATATTTATTAACATTATGTTTTTTATTTTGTTTTAATACTTTTTATTTATTTTATTATTTTTATTTATTTTTATTATTTATTATTTTATTTTTATTATTATACTTAGTGTTATTTACTTCATGCCTATTGTTATTATTATTTAGAACACACATTCACTATGACACTTATACACACATTCACTATGACACTTATACACACACATTCACTATGTCACTTACATTTACCCATAGACACTTACATTTACACTTATACACATGCGGTCACACACACACATACACAGAATTACTTACACTCACACACAGATTTACTTACACACGCAGATTTACTTACACTCACACAGATTTACTTACACTCACACACAGATTTACTTACATTTACACACACACACACACACACACACACACACACACAGATTTACTTACACTCACACACAGATTTACTTACACACGCAGATTTACTTACACACATAACACATATTTTTTAAACATTTTGTTTTAATTAGCACGTACTTTAATATTACTCATTCAATATCAGACTAAAACTTAATTTCAAAGTTTTTAAACTTACTATAATAATCAATCATTATCCTTGAAAAGAATTTATTATTAACTGTTAATACTTTTTGTTTATAAATTTTATAACTATCAAGTTTTAAAATAACTTTTACTAAAATTTTATGAAATTTTATTAAAAACATATATTTTACGTACCTTAAAGCAATAAATCAGTAAATCAGTAAGGTCAACCCCTAGCACCCCTCTACACCAAGCTATGCCACGTTTTGTTCTATTGACTTACTGCTTTACATCATCTTTAGCCATGTAATAAGTATAAAAAGAACAAAATAAGTTCTTCTCTGCTAACATAACATGTATTTTATTAAAATCTTTCTAAGTTCTTATTTAAAAATAACAATTATTCACTTCATTTATATTATTCACTCGATGTTAACTAAAAAATATTTCAAAGTTTTTTAAATAATTCGGGTTTTCTTTATTATTATTATTATTATCTATGTACATTGACAATCCATCACGAGAAAACACAACAACCCGCACTCCTTACAGATACGAAACTGACCTCTCTCTGTAAAATGTGTTGTAGGATAATCCTTTTTGTATCCCGGGGCGATTTAAGCCTAATTCCAGGTCAAAATATATTTCAAACTGACCTTTTTCTGTAAAATGTGGTGCAATAACTACGTTAGGCCTAAATTTAGGCCTAAATTTAGGATAAGCCTTTTTGTAGACGGGCTAATTTAATCCTAATACCAGGTCAAAAGGTAATTCCAGTATAGACAAGAATCATTGTTATTATTATTTTTATAAATATATTTCAAACTGAAACATGCTGGATCGGTAAGATCCTTTAAGCAGGTAAGAAGGAAATGTTTTCCTTACTTGTGATTGGTCGGAGTAGTTTTCCCCTAGTTCATAAGCTAACCACCAGGGCTCAGCATGAGCCCCACCCGCAAAGGCAGCCAACCCCGCACCCGCTGGTGCGTCCCGCCGCGTCCCCGCCCGCCGCGTGCGCCCGCAGGCGCAATATTTCCGCGTTCCCGCCCGCCGCGGGCGCCCGCAGGCGCAATATTCCCTCGCGAATGAAATATATATACTACGAGTCATTCATTTTTATTTCATACTTAAACATTTCAAAGAATTTCTTTTCAAATATACTATGAGTCATTCATTTTTATTTCATACTTAAACATTTTACTACTTTAACTCACATATTTATTAACATTATGTTTTTTATTTTGCTTTAATACTTTTTATTTATTTTATTATTATTTTTATTTATCTTTATTATTATTTTTATTATTTTTATTATTTTATTTTTATTATTATACTTAGTGTTATTTACTTCATGCCTATTGTTATTATTATTATTTAGAACACACATACACACCACACACACACACACGCACGTACACACACACACACATACACACACACACACACACACACACACACACACACACACACACACACACTCACTTACACATATAACGTATAATTTATTAAAACATTTTATTTTTATTTTATTATTATACTTAGTGTTATTTACTTCATGGCTATTGTTATTATTATTTTGAATACATCTATTTTAAACGTAACATGACTGTAAAGTCATAGAGTGTGTAATGTATAAAGGTAATAAAGATAAAAAACTGTAGGTGTCCTCATAGCGCAGTGTATTAAGCGCATGTACTTCAGGTATTATTGTATGATGAAGGTATGAAACCTTAACATACAGAGAGGTTCACGTCACCATTAGGGATGTGTAGCTCTCTGGTAATTAGTACTTGAAGGATCGGAAACCCGGGATACTCCGGTTGACATACGCTCACATCCACGTTCGGGCTATGAAGATACCTTTTATTTTGGGCTGGATTTGAACCATCGGTTCAGGCGTGCGGGTGCGCGTAGGGCGGGCGGGAACGCGGAAATATTGCGCCTGCGGGCGCACGCGGCGGGCGGGGACGCGGCGGGACGCACCAGCGGGTGCGGGGTTGGCTGCCTTTGCGGGTGGGTCTCATGCTGAGCCCTGGTGGTTAGCTTATGAACTAGGGGAAAACTACTCGACCAAATCACAAGTAAAGGAAAACAATTTCCTTCTTACTGCTTTAAAGGATCTCCGTTCACAGCATGTTTCAGTTTGAAATATATTTATAAAAATAATAATAACAATGATTCTTGTCTATACTGGAATTACCTTTTGACCTGGTATTAGGATTAAATTAGCCCGTCTACAAAAAGGCTTATCCTAAATTTAGGCCTAAATTTAGGCTAAGGAGTTATTGCACCACATTTTACATGAAAAAGGTCAGTTTGAAATAAATTTTTGACCTGGAATTAGGCTTAAATCGCACCCGGGATACAAAAGGATATCCTACAACACATTTTATGCAGAAGAGAGGTCAGTTTCCGTACTCTGAACGGACGTGCGGGTTGTTGTGTTTTCTCGTGGATTGGATTGTCAATGTACATAGAAATAATAATAATAATAATAAAGAAAACCCGAATTATTTAAAAAACTTTGAATTTTTTTAGTTAACATCGAGTGAATAATATAAATGTAAGTGAATAATTGTTATTTTAAATAAGAACTTAGAAAGATTTTAATAAAATAACATGTTATGTTAGCAGAGAAGAACTTATTTTGTTCTTTTTATACTTATTACATGGCTAAAGATGATGTAAAGCAGTACGTCAATAGAACAAAACGTGGCATAGCTTGGGTGTAGAGGGGTGCTAGGGGTTGACCTTACTGATTTACTGATTTATTGCTTTAAGGTACGTAAAATATATGTTTTTAAATAAAATTTTTCAGTAAAATTTTAAGTAAAGTATTTAAAACTTGATAGTTATAAAATTTATATACAAAAACTGACAACAGTGAAAAATAAATGAGTTGTTTTAGAATAATCATTGATTTATTATACATAAATTTTAAGAAACTTTGAAATAATTTTAGCTATAATTTAATGAGTAATATAAATGTACGTGCTTAAAATTAAAAAAATGTTTTAAAACATCACCTATATTATTGTTTGTAAGTAAATCTGGCGTGTTGTAAGTAATCTGTGTGTGAGTGTAAGTAAATCTGTGTGTGTGTGTGTGTGTGTAAGTGTAAATGTAAGAAATCTGTGTGGGAGTGTAAGTAAATCTGTGTGAGTGTAAGTAAAAATCTGGCGGTGTGTAAGTAAAATCCTGTGTGTGAGTGTTAAGTAATTCTGTGTATGTTGTGTGTGTGACGCATGTGTATAAGTTGTAAATGTAAGTGTCCTATGGGTAAATGGTAAGTGACATAGTGAATGTGTGTGTATAAGTGTCCATAGTGAATGTGGGTGTATAAGTGTCATAGTGAATGTGTGTTTCTAAAATAATAATAACAATAGGCATGAAGTAAATAACACTAAGTATAATAATAAAAATAAAATAATAAAATAATAAAAATAAATAAAAATAATAAAATAAATAAAAAAGTATTAAAACAAAAAAAAAAACAATAATGTTAATAAATATATGAGTTAAAAAGTAAACATATAAGTTAAAGGCAGTAAAAACATGAAGTAAAGCAGTAATAACATGAGTTAACAGCAAGTAAAACAGTAAAAACAAAAGCCTACTAATCCCCCCTAGGTGTTAGTTAACACCTCTATTGAATTTACTGATTTACTCCTTTAAGGTATGTAATGTATATGAGTTAAAGCGGTAAAGCAGAAAGTTAAAGCAGTAAAGCAGAAAGTTAAAGCAGTAAAGCAGAAAGTTAAGGGGGGCCTGTATAAGTCGAACCCTAACTTTTTAGAGTAAAAATTCAAAAAATTTCACTTTTTTTTTTTATTATTCTAATTTTTAGAAAAATTCCTCCTCTACATCATGTGTGATTTTTAGTTTGGAAATTCTGAGGCGGCGCCGAGCGCGTCGACGAGCCGGAGGCGACCGCGAGCCCAGAATTTGGAGCAATTATGTAAAAATTTGTTTTTTCAGGGAATTGTTTAGCAGTGAAAATATTCTGCCAATGTCGGGAACATAGCAATTTTGGAAATGGAGCTGTAGTAGGTGTTCGGAGCCGGAGCTGGAGCCGGAGCCGGAGCTGGAGCTGGAGCCGAAGCCGGAGTTGTAGCCGGAGCAATTAGATTTTTATCACTAAAATTTCTTTGCAGTTAAGAAGTATTGTGCCGAGGTCCGCAGCTGAACATTTTGAAAAATTGAGCCAGGAGCCGGAGCCGGAGCGGAGCCGGAGCCGAGCCGGAGCCGGAGTATACATTTTTTATCAAATAAATTTATTTTTTCAAGTGAAATGTGGTCTGCCCGAAGTCGCCGCTGAACAATTTTAAAATGGATCCGAAGCCAGAATCAGAGCCGGAGCCGGAGCCGGAGCCGGAGTCGGGGAAAAAGTATACATTTTTATCAATAAATTATTATTATTTTTTTTTTTGGGGGGGGAAGTAAAAATTAATATGCCTGAAGTCTTAGATAAAAATTTTTGAAATTGAGCCGGAGCCGGAGCCGGAGCCGGAGTCAAAGTATAATTTTTTTAAAGATTTTTTTTCTATGTGAAAATAATTTTGCAGGAAGTTGGAGCTGAGCAATTTTGAATTTAGCTAGAGCCGGAGTCAGATCCGGAGCCGGAGCCGGAGTCAAAGTATAATTTATTTAAAGAATTTTTTTTGAATGTGAAAATGATTTTGCAGGAAGTTGGATCTGAGCAATTTTGAATTTAGCCGGAGCCGGAGCCGGAGCATGAGCCGGAGCCGGAGCCGGAGCCGGAGCCGGAGCCGGAGCCGGAGCCGGAGCCGGAGCCGGAGCCGGTCAAAGTATAATTTTTTTAAAGAATTTTTTTGCATGTAAAAATTTTTTTGCAGGAAGTTGGAGCTGAGCAATTTTGAATATAGCTGGAATCGGAGCCGGAGCCGGAGCCGGAGCCGGAGCCGGAGTTGGAGCCAAAGTATAATTTTTTTTTAAAGAATTTTTTTTGGCATGTGAAAATAGTTTTTGCAGGGAAGTTGGAGCTGGGCAATTTTGAAATAAAACCTGTGCCGGTGCCGGAGCAGGTGCCAGTGCCGTTGACGGAACTGGAGCTGGAGCCAAAGTATAATTTTTTTTCTAAAAGTACTTTTGCAAATGAAGATAATTCTGAAAAATCGGAGCTCAAAAATTTTGAATCGGAATAGGAGCAGGAGCAGGAGCAGGAGTATAAATTTGTAAAATAATATAATTTTTCCATTATATATATATATATATATATATATATATATTATATATATATATAAAATATATATAATATATATATATAATATATATATATATATATATATATATATATTATTATTATATATAGTATATATATTATATATATATATATATATAGTATATATATCTATATATATATATATATATATATATATATATATATAAATATATACTATATATATATTATATACTAATATAATGCAATTTCGCTTTATCAAATTTCTGTTCAATTTCACTTTATCAGCATCTCTGATCAATTTTGCTTTATCAGTATCTCTGTTCAATTTTGCCTTATCAGCATCCTGGAATTTCGCATCATTAGCATTTCCGTTCAATTTCACTTTATCAGCATCTCTGTTCAATTTCGATTTATCAGTATATCTGTTCAACTTTGCCTTATCAGCATCTCCCTGCAATTTCGCTTTATGTACATTTCTGTTCAATTTCACTTTATCAGCATTTCTGTTCAATATCGTTTTATTAACATTTCGTGACGATTTCACAAGGAATAAAAATATCTATATCAATTATATATATATATATATATATATATATATTATTATATATATATATACTATATATTATATATTAATATATATAATATATATATATACTATATTATTATATATATAATTATATATATACTATTATACATAACTATAACACTATAAACACCTAATACATATTATTTTTGACATTTTTTTGAAATACCTTGAAAAATGAAAGTTAATAAAAGTAATAAATTGGGATAAATACGGGTTTGGTCAAAAAGTACCCAACCCGGACTTGCATGCACTTTTTCAAGCCCGGACACACGAGGGATAAATAATTACAATTATTAATTAATTAATTAATTAAAAATAAATTATTAAAAGTTATCGATTCATATTAGTGATATGTCTGATTGAAGTCAAGTTTTTGTTTTTGCGTTTCTCTCAAAATTTATTTT
>JABUQX010023586.1:0-2500 GCA_015478945.1 Trachelipus rathkii
TAGAGGAGAGTGGGTATTTAGTCCGTTCGAACTCTACATCAGGCTCCTTTTTGGGAACTTATGATTCCATTTCTACATCGCTAAGGCATAGGGAATCCTTTGGGGAGTGTGGAGGTAGGAGAATTCGGAAGAAGAGTTATAGGAGCAGTAGAAAGTGCTGGAATATTTCCTGCATCCTATGAGGAGTTTGGTTGGTGGGTACCAGTTCACTAGCTGTGATTGTCCTTGGTGCAATCTATCTGAAGTCGCCGCTTTTGTCTTCAGGACAGATTTATGACGAGGTTTCCTTCTGAGTTGCATTTTTAAAATCTTGGGTCAGTGTGTTTTGCTTTAAAAATTCAGATGTATTTCGTCTACCGCCCACTTTGAAAATTAATTATTTTTCAGCGGCCCCCAATTTTTTTTTTCTACTTTACCGCAAAACTTAAAAGCACAATGATATATATATATCTATATATACTATATATATAATATATATATACTATATCATATAATTATATATTATAAATTATACTATATATATATATATATATATATATATATATATATATATATAATATATATATTATATACTGGTTATATATATATATATATATACTATATATTATATATATTATATATATATATATATTAATATATATATATATATAATATATATTAGTATATATATATTATATATTATTATATAATATATATATATTTATATATATATTACTTACACACGTCGTCGAATGTGGACTCAGTGGAAACCAGAGGGGAGGCAAAATACAGAGGGACCAGAAGAGGAGAGAGAGAGATCTGGAAAGAAGAAGGATAGTCCAAGGCGATTTATTGAAGAGATGTAGTCGAATCTGCGAAATCTTCTGAAGATTTTATTGGAATTTAAGAGAAGAAGAGAGAGAGAAAGAAAGCATTCATGGTGGCTAGAAATTTCAAGGAAAAAAAGAAAATTACGATTTTGGAATTTAAAAATGTAAAAATTTTCAACTTCAAATTTATTTCATTTTAATCTGGTTGGAGACCAATCATTTTCAACTCTTTTTTTTTTTTGGCTAGTTCTTTGGATAAACTTAAATACAACATATAAAAGTATAAAGAAGAAATTTAAAAACTGATCAAATTGCAGAAAGGTGGAGCTGCGTTTCCAAGTTTATCGTCGAGTCATATGAAGTAAATTTTCCAAATTCTCTTCCACTGGTAGCAAAGGGCTGGAAACCCCTTCTTATCACATTTATCTTTCCGCGAATGGTGGTGATATATCGTTTGAAATAATAGTAATAAAAGTGATTTTGGTGATAATGATATAATAATAATGCTTAATGACTAATTTTTAATATAGTGAATAGAGGTAAATAATATTAATATATACGTGGAAATATAAATAGCAAACATCCTAAAGTAATAGCAGTGATTGTTGTGATACATGTAATATAGATACAGTGTATATTAGTTAACTGAAAATTTTTACATAATACGTGATTGTGGTAATAATAATTAATATATTGTGAAATATTGTGTAGGCATAACAATATTAATATTTAAAACATAGTGCAGTGATAGGTGATGAGTAGTGTAATGATAGTATATTGATAGCGATAGTATTAATAATAGTAGTGATATTTATATTGTATATATCTGTTTCGTGTATGTGTATATGTATTAGGTTAGTATTGTATTTATGTATGTATATATATATATATTATATATATATATGCGTAAATTAAATTTTTCCAATAAGTGCCTCAAAACAGATTTTTATAAAAATCACAGCATAGACTCTAAAAAAAGTAAATGAAGAATAAAAAAAATTATTTGTCGGTCTCTTTAGGAAAAAAAAAGTTCAACTCTCAAAAAGTTTAGAATATCCCCAATAAGGTTTTCTATAGCTAGAACTGTGCGAAATTTCGTTTTATCGCAATTTACGATTTTAGTGAATTTAGAATGCGCGAGGCAAGATAAGACTATGACCCACAGAACCATAGTGTAAAAAGCGAAATAGTAAAACAGAAATCTATTCCGTAATATATATCCAAAAATTTAAGCATATTTTATCAGTTTAATAATTTTAACGGTTTTGGATACTATTATTATATATATATATATATACTATATATTATATAGTATATATATATCTATATATATATATATAATAATATCTATATATATATATATATATATAAGTAATATATATATATATATCCCATCTTAGTGATATATTAATTATATATATTAGCTATATATATATCATAATTATATATATATATATATACTTATATATATATATATATATTATTATACTATTAATATATATATATATATATAATATTACGTCCACGGCTTTATAGGGGGCTCGAGCCGACGGGGACAGAATGGGGGGCGTTTTCCATACCCCGTAGGGGAGGGCGAAGGACGCCCCGCGCACCAAATACCAAAGAGCGGGGGTTACGGAGACCCTCCCCGGAGGGGGGGAAATAGTCTACCCTGTCGTTCCCGGAAGGCC
>JABUQX010023586.1:5000-10000 GCA_015478945.1 Trachelipus rathkii
AAATTTTGTGTGGTACATAACTCCAAAACCTCCTGTTCAAGTAGGTAAGATGGACATTTTGATGAAGAGGCACTGTGGTGTCCTCCACAGTTTTTGCAGTGTGGTGTGTTTTCACAGGGAATGTGAAATTCTTCTCCGCAGACTGGGCATATGTCATGAGGTCACCTACAGTATTTTCGCGGATGACTAAACCTCTGGCATATAAAGCAACTTCTGCGTCGGGGAATAAACATATGAACACTGTAGCTTGTGAACCCTATTTTCACCTTTGAAGGTGGATAAGGGGTACTAAATGCCAACAGTAAACGAGGATTTGGGGTATAAGGCGAGTCCCGAAGAGGGGGAATCTATAAACATTTGTAACGGAAAATCTTTTCTTCTAAAGATTTCTTAAAATGACAGCAATATCTGTTCTAAAGAATAAACAGTGTTTTTGGATGTGTTTCTTATTTCATCAGGAGTTGAAAATAAGAGGGATGTTTGCGAGAGACGTTAAGGATGACAAGATGGAGCTTTGATTCCAGGTAGTAGCTTGAATGAGAAGGAACCCATTTCTCATTAACGTGACGGGGGCTCTTCAACTCAAAGTTTTTTCAAGTGCATCGCTAAGAGTAATAGTGCCTTGCTCAGTAAGAGCTTTGGAGGTAGTGGATCGCAATTAATAATATATCGCGAATGATGTGTCAGCTGGCATTCCTTGAGAGGGAGCAGCATATGAAGTAAATAAATGAAAACTACAAGGATGTGGGGCACCTTTTCGAGATTTCCCCAATTGTTTGGGCACCCGGAGTGTCGAGGGCGTACTAGGCGATGAATCATCTGAGGCTACGCAGAGACTTTTCAGTATAGTAAAGGATAAAAGCGAACATACTTGCTGGTCTCAAGAATAGCATAGGACCGAGGTGGCTTAGGTGGGGTGCCGACCAGTTTGTAATTGTTTACGCCTTGATTTAATAACGTATATCTTTACAAGCCATTTTCATGGAAGTTAACTCCACAGATGAGCAAATATAACAAGTAAAACAAATACAGACAAACGTAAATAACAGAATGAACGGAAAAGCTTATAGTTTCATAAGAAGGATAGCCTTCTCTCCACCAAAGTACAAACCAGGGAATCACACAAATTCAGGACCCACTTCGTAGGGTAGGTTGTGAATGTGAACTTGGAAGAGCTCCCGTATCTCTCATGTTGGTTTACCCCCCCCTTATATAGAACTTTACATCACTTCACGCCAGAGCCTGAGATTATACACCAACAGTGCAGGACAGCTCTAAAGCGGTTAACTCTAAGGTTCAGGCCCCCTACAATTGGCGGCCATGTCAAAGGCAAACAAAAAGACTAGTTTTTAGCCTGTACCCTAATCCACGTGGAAGAAGTGTGAGGTGGACTGAAGGCACATGCTGAAAGAGGCACCGAAGGGCACAAGGGGCTGTGACGGGAAAAAAGGGAAGATATCCTCTTTTTCAGGAGGGAAAGTATGTACAAAGTACTTAAAGGCTTAAATGGACTAATAGGTTGCTAATTTAAAAAAATAAAATAAAAAAAGAGGGGAGAAAGAGAAACTGTGATGGAGGAAGAGGATTAAAATATATTGACAGTATGAAAAACGAGGGGAAAAAAAGATAAAAAGATTTCGTGTGTTACAAATGCACATACTACTAGTGTTGGGGACGGAGGGAGGCACGAAATCCCCCCCAAGTATTCACCAAGAGCATAACACTGCAACAAGAATCAATACTCCCTTGAGGGGATAATAATAATAATAATAATAATATTAATAATAATAATAATAATAATAATAATAATAATAATAATAATAATAATAATAATAATAATAATAATAATAATAATAATAATAATATTTATTTTCAGTATATCAGTTTGAAAAATATTCCATATAGGTGGTTGATTTTCTCAACTGTGGAAAAATATTAATTGAAAGATTTGAGAAATTCGAGAGAGAGAGAGAGAGAGAGAGAGAGAGAGAGAGAGAGTAGAGAGAGAGAGAGAGAGAGGGAGAGAGAGAGAGAGAAAGAGAGAGAGAGAGAGAGAGAGAGAGAGAGAGAGAGAGAGAGAGAGAGAGAGAATCGCAGTTTCAAAAAGAATTTGATAAACCACCGCTTTGGAATGATATAAATGATAAGGCAATTGATTTGGACTTAAACTAATTTCTTTGCTAAATCTTTGACTCTTCTTCCTTCGTCTCTACTCTCTTTCTGCGCCTCCGACAAGCATTATTCATCCTTTATTCCATCACTAGAGTCCTTTGGAGATATTGCACCTCGTAGCACCAAATTTACAAATCTCTCTCTCTCTCTCTCTCTCTCTCTCTCTCTCTCTCTCTCTCCTCTCTCTCTCTCTCTCTTCTCTCTCTTTATTTTCTTTATATATATATATATATATATATAAATATAAGTTATATATATATGTTAGGTTATATATAGGTATACATTTATTTGTTAGGTATATTGGTATATATATATATATATATATATAGATATATATATAGTATAATAGCAATTTGGCGTTAAATTATATAAAAATTTCGTTTAAAGTCCTACTCCTTTCCCTTTATATTTAAAATAAAGAGAATGAGGACACTTAGAATCCGCGCGTTAAAGCACAATTTAAGATAATCTTGAAAATCTCTGAAATCTTCCTCTCCAAAACCAGAAATCCTATAACGGATAATAAGACGAGCGATAACGGCTGAGAATCTCATTAAAACCTTCAAAATGTACCATTAAAACCTATCTGAAAGTTCCCAATAACGTTGATATCTCCATCCGAATAAACCTTAAATTTCGGTATCAGAGACAATGGATGTGATAGTGTTGGGTTTAGGAACCGACCGGGGCCCCGGCCCCGGCCCCGGCCCCGGCCAACCCCGGCCATTTTTAGCGACCCCGGCCCCGGCCCCGGCCCCGGCAAAAAATCAGGAAAAACCGGGGTTTTCTACCGGGGTTAACTGTAAATTTACACTAAATAATAGAGGGTTAAATCAAACAAAATAAAAAAATATATTTTAATTCCATTACTCCTTTGTTATAAATTGATGCAAAATATATAAACATACCTAAATATAATCAATTTTTTTTGGTATTTACTATGATTTCAAATTAAAATTGAGGCCAAATTATAATTTTTTCGAGTTTTTAACATAAAAATATTCGAAATTTGATATATCAAACGAATTCGGAAAAGGAAATAAATATAATTGTTAAAATATTAATGTATTTATTTATTTAAAGTAAATATCTTCAAGAAAATCAAATATTTTCCGAAATCTCTTTTCAAAATTATTTATTTAATTGAATTAATATTTATATATATATATATATATATATATATATTATGTTATATAGCATATACATATATATATTATATATATATATATATATATATTATATTACATATATTATTATATATATATATATATACATATTATGTATATTTCTCTTTAGAGTAGAAACCCTTGACTTCTTTTTGTAATATGCTTACTGTTCACTTCATTTTATCACAACATCAGGTTCAAAAACATTATGTTAGCCATCACTTTTAATGAAATAAATTTTAAAGAAAAGCTGGTCTCTGCCTGACACGCGAGAAGCTAAGGACCGATTTCTTTCTGCACCATCAAAGCCTGCAGCCAGCACCCGCTTTCATGGTATTGCTGAAATATTTTTGATGTTTTCAGACACCATTTTGTATAAAAATCTGTCTTTTAACTCCCACGGACGCTATTGTGCCAGCCACCATTACAACGTGCGATCCATGATCTTGCAGGTGATTTGATCGTCTTTTACACTGCCATACTGATGGTAATGCCCAGCGACTTCAGTTAGCAATTTGCGCGCAACTCTGTGCAGGTCAGCCGTGGCAGCCGATTTCGCTTATTGCGTAGCCGCAGACGAGGCGACAGCTTGTGGCTGTTGGTTTGAGACCTTAAGGCGATAAATATTTGACGGAAATTATGGCACATTTTTGCAACATGCAATGATCATAACAAAACAGGAACAAAGGAAAAGTTGGGAAAGTTAGTGGCCTCTTGCTTTGTTAAATGTGCTTTTGTGATTTAAATAGGATAGCAAAGTGATTTGGCTATTTCGTGCTAGAAGAGGAGAAAGCACAGAGGCACGGAGAAATAGAGATGGCTTTATGGTGGTGTTTGTGAATGATTAGATGGGGCCATAGATTAATGAGCTGTTTTTACTATATGAACGGAAGTCTAATATCTCATTACAAATATACTTCTTTCATTTTAATGGCAAAATATTACAGTTCGGCCGGAGTATGGGATCCCCACTGTCTCCCATATACTCAGTAACATATATGGAACTAACAGAATTTTTTATCATATTTTACCCCGCCCTTTATTAAACAATAGTTTATGGATTACATATGTATGTAGGTGACATTTTTGTCTCCCTCCTCACAACACCAACCCTCTAATGATGTCCTAAACTATATAAACTCTATTCATCCTTCAGTCTAGTATACGATAGAAATGCCTTCCAACAACTCAATCCCCTTCCTCGATACCTTAATCACATAGAATAACAATTACTTGCAATTTACTATATATAGAAATCCAACATTCGCACCAAACTATACATTGACTATCTAATCATTCCTCAAACACAAAATTAGCTGTTTTGTCATCTCTATTTCTCCGTGCCTGTCGTATATGCTCTCCCCCTCTTCTAGCATAAGAGCCAATACATCCACAATACTTTCAAATCATTTTACTATCCTGAGTTTTTCATCACAAAGATTTAACAAAGCAAAAAGAGTAATATAGCACCTTTCCCTGAAAATAGCAAACACTCTCCTTTTACCACCCTCACTACCATTATATTCGTTAAACAAATATTACCAAAAAAAAAATATTACCCTCATTACATCAAATAACATCACCTTAAAAACATTCTCAAAACCCCAAACGAAAAGAAAATTCCAAAGCTTTATATATATCATGATCCCCCTGCAATATCGT
>JABUQX010023586.1:20000-22500 GCA_015478945.1 Trachelipus rathkii
TGCTGTCGACCAAAATCCTGTCGACCAAAATGATGTCGACGTTTTTGACACCTTCTGAAAATTCTGAAATTTGCGTGTCGACCATTTTCCCTGTCGAGAATTATGTATAGTTCCCGTTTGGACGAGTAACAGAAAATTTTGTCGACCATTTTACCTATGAGAAATTATTTGTCGACGATTTGGACAAGTGGAAATTTTGTTTAATGTCCTGTCGACTATTTTTCCTGTCGACCAATTTTCCTGTCGACGATTTGGGGTAGTCCCCGTCTCGGACCTAGACTGCCGAGTGACGTCCACACTGTCAAAATGTTGCGCAACATGTCTAACGTTGCATGAAGTCTCCCATTCCGATCGGTATATATATATATATATGAGTATATATATATATATATATATATATTTTATAGTTAAAGAAAGAATATATTTATAAATATATGAAATTTGTATGTCTATATATACATATATATATATATAAATATCTAAGGTATATATTTATAAATATATATATGGTTATATATATATATAGATATATATATAGTGGTTATATGTATTTCCATTAAATAAGTTCTCTGTTATATCTTCAAAACCACATATTAAGAGAAAGAAGAAGAGTTTGTTGAAGGTTGTTCATGTGCGAAAATGAAATCTCAACATATACATAGGGTGAATGATTTTTGAAATCTCTGGTGGGGGCTCTTAGATACGAAAAATGTAAAAAAAAAATAATAAAAATTATTGTTAATAATTATAGTAATATGATTAGAGAGCCTATTTAGAGACCTTCTATTGGTTACTGAAATAGACTTTCTATTAAATTTAGCTTTTTTTTTTTACTAAAGAATACCCTAAGGGTATACCCGCACCGATGGCAGGAGTCGTCTTCTGGCCTTCCTTGAAATCTATGTAGACCATTCTCTCTGGGAGGCCCCCGGAACCCCCGCTCTTTGTATTTGGTGTGTCGCGGGGTTCCTCCGCCCCTTCCCTACGGGATGGAAAACCATCCTGTGTTCCCGTCGGCTCGAGCCCCTACATTGCTGTGTAATTACCTTTACAATAATATATATATATATAAAGATAGATATATATATATATATATATATATATATATATATATATATATATATATATATATATATATATATATATATATATATATATATAATGTCCCCTGCTCCTAAAAAAAAAAAAATAGCCTAATATTTATTTTATTTATTTATTTTTATTTTTATTTTTTACATTTTCCTAACGCTAAAATTTTACAAGGATTCAAAAATGTTTTCGCTGTAGCTATTATAGTTTTTGAGATATGATTTTTTTTTTATATACATTTTCCGTTATAATCTAAAATTGTAATCCAGTTCATTCCAGCAATGTATTCCTTTTCCCTGTAGCAATTGTACAGTCAATGATTGATTGAAAAAATAATATATTTTGCTGTTAATGAAATACATATAAGCCATATATATATATACTCCCAAGCAGTTTGGTGGGGAAAATTGAAATATTCTAGATAAATAAATTTATATATCGATAAATCATTTTCCTCTATACCCCTCACGAAACAAATATGTTCCACCCACCAAGGGTCAGGGGTACTAGGGAAATCATATTGACATATGTACATGTTCATATGCCATGCATTGGCTCTTTACATTTCCTTTCTCTCTTTATTATTTATATATATATATATATATATATATATATATATATATATATATATACATATATATATATATATATATATATATATATATATATATATATATATATATATATATGTGTGTGTGTGTATTAAATATTTCCCACATTTTCTATTCTTATATAGAATTACATATATATATATATATATATATGATATATATAATATATGTATATTATTAGATATATATATATATATATATGTAGTAAGATATATATATATAAAATATATTATATATATAGAGTATAGATATATTATATATATATATATATATATATATAAGATATGATACATATATATATATAAGATATATATATATAGATATATATATATATATATTATATATACACATATTATATATATATATATATATAGATAATATATATATATACATATATATATATATATATATATATATATATAGGTATATATATATATATATATATATATATATATATATATATATAAATATAAAGATAGCAGCATATATATATATATATATATATATATATATATATATATATATATATATATATATATATATGATATATGTATATATATATATAACTCTCTTTATCCCCGCCGGAATGAACAATAAAAAAATTAAAAATAAATGAACTAACTGCCTTCTTCTATATTGAGCCATAACTCAAAAATTATTAGAGATACATGGAAAATGCTTTCCATAGATTTTGAAGGTTGCTGATTGTGCTAGCAGAAAATACTCTATAAACAGTGCAACTATTCATGTTAGAAAAGAAAATTTCAATGTGTATAACTTATTGAATTAGCTTTTTGTAG